>JAVQJF010050162.1:0-67928 GCA_036023855.1 Gadopsis marmoratus
GAGTCATGTGAAAGTAAGACAGACCACAACTTTAAATAAATCTATTTGATGTTTGAGTGGCTATATATCACCTATGTCAACGCAAAATATTTTCTCTGACCACAGTTCAGGGACATGTGAGTGATCTTTCAATCACAGTGGTCTATTTAAAGGCCCGCGCTCTGTCTTCCCTCAGTTTTAGAAGAACGTGTTGTTAAAGTGGCACAAATTCGACCAGTGAGGTTTGCAGGAATGTGTGTGTGTGTTTGTGTGTGTTTGTGTGTACGTGGACACGTACCCAGCATTAACGACATCACGCAGTGCATCATCGCGTCAAATTTTTGGTTCTGGAGGCTTGATGACATAGTAACTACTCACAGGGCTAGGTGGCAAACTACTGTCGCTGGTGGGCAAACTGCTAATGCGCAGGCCAAATTAATTTCCGTGACTTCTTTGTAATTTCTCTGTACTCTGCTGTTCACGCCGCTCTGGCATTTTGTTCAATAAAGCGTATTACCGAAGAGGGAAAAAATGCTCCCTGAGCTAACAAGTTTGCTAACGGAACAATAAGTTCACACGGCTTATTTGAAAGTCTGATTTGTACCATCGACTCATGTCTCAAAACAGTCTGCAAGTCACTGCTCTTTTGTGGGGCAGTTTACACTCCGACAGAAGTCAAAGAAAAGCTAATAAGCTGCTGTAGTTTCCTCCATTTTGGACTGTATGGCTCTCCGTTGCCTCAAATGTCAGTAGTGTCAGGATGGCTTGCTATTCAACATCCCATGTCAATGCTGACCGAAGTTGAACTCAACACAAAATAATAAAATATTTAATAATTTGCTTATCCACTGCGAGTGAACCCTCTAATTGCAGCAATTTCACTTGACTGAATGGACATTAATTGTTTTAAGTGCTGGTGTGACCCGGCCTTTTTGTGTGTCTCCAATGTGTTTTTACTATACAAGCATGTGTTTTCAGGGAGTACTGTGCATGCTGCTGTGTGTTTCAATGTATGAGCATGTACAGTAAATGCTTTTTTTGTCCATATGTGAGTGAGGTGGCTGTGATTAGAGGGTGGCACTGCAGTGTTCCCCTCAGGCCAGTTTAACCCTGTTATTTTCCCCTCGTCAGCCTGTGCCCTCAATAGGGAAGGTGGGTCCGTGACCTCCCTCCCACGCACATCCACGGGAGAGGGAGGCACCCGTTTCACACAACCCCTCTAAAGTGTCTACAGACGAGTGGCTGAGTTCACATGGCCCCCTCAAGCCTCCGCAGCCCCCAGTGGAACTCCAGACTTTCTCCTAACATTTCCACCATCTGGACTCATGGAAGTCATCAAATGCAATGATCCAGGGACATTGAGGCAGGGTCCATGCAAACTTTTAAGGATTTGGGCTCACGTCCCTTTTACTTTCCAAACTGCAGCAGATAAATTCAAGAGAGGTCAAGCAATATGTCTTTGAGCGATTTCTTTGGCCTCCTCTATTTCTCTTACTCACACTTTTCTGTATTCCCTCTTTTCTCTTTTTCCTGCTGTTTCTGCCTCCCTGTTTCCCACCCACAGCATTCACAAACCCTGAAAGGAAGGCAGCAATGTAAAACAAACAGCCCGCAGCCATGTTTAGCCGGGGCGCCCCGTGAAGTCAGGGAACCATCTGATGGAGGGAGAAGAAGAAGGAAAAAAACAACAATGCTAAAATCACGGTTGGGAAAGTTTGAGGTTTGGGTTCATTAAGCTTTAAAGAGAGTTAAAACAATAGTGGACAGTGAGGCAGCACAATACAACTCTGTAGTCCGGCTGTCTGATGCCTCCAGCCGAACAAATGGGTCTACTGATGCTACTGAGTCTTTTGGTAGGTGGGAACTAGAAACTGTGGAGTCAGGACTGGCTTTACACCAGAATGGCTATATACAGAAATCAATGTCAAAACTGACCACGCTGATCAGGACATTTCTACCTGTGATTTACATGATGATTTAGAATCAGATTGAAGATAAACATTTAAATACTGCAGTAGTTGATCATTTGCTAGTGAATGTTGGCGATTTTAATGTTAATGTTATTTATCAGGTAGTTTTTGTGCCAGTTAAAGAACAAATCTCTACCGTATCAAAGTGAGGAACTGATATCACAATACAAAAGGTTTGTATTTAGCAATGTGTGATAAAACATAAACTGTAATGGATTTAAAATGTGCTCAGAAAAGCGGTGAGCCAACCTGCACTGTAAACATCAGATCCGGATTGCAGGGTTTCTATATAGCTCAGAGGGACTGATCCCCCCCCCCCTGCAGTCAGAGGACATTACCACAGTAAACTGAGGGGTTTTCACCTTCAGGCATGATGGCATCACCACAGGACACTAAGTCTGTGCTCATGCCTGAGGCCATCTACTTATTGCCAGATAAATATAATACATAACATTATAACAGTTAAAGAACATTAAAGCTGCGCCAATTCATATTTCATATTAAACACAGGTTACACGACTGTGAGTAACCTATAAACAGGTCTCTTGTAATCATGAACCCACAGAGAATTATCACCAGATTCTGCAGAGTGTTTTTAGCATCTTTCAGCTCAGTGTTTTGGTTTTCTGGCCCACAGCTGTTTTGGTTCACTCTCACAGCTTTCATCAACCTCGCTTCCAGCAGCTGCTTTCGTGAAACAGCTTTGAAGGACCCACTGTACACTGCCTGGCCAGCGCCAAACTGGAGCATTTAGCGGCAAACACGCAGGATATTGTTCTCAGGAGTTCGCAGAGACCAACATAAGAGCTCAAAGAGTTCAACTGTTTGCTAACAAGCCGAAGACAATAACTTATACAATGATTATAGGCCAGTGTGGGGTTTTTAGCTTATTCTGCTGGTGTAAGTGGCCAAAAAAGAAAACTGCTTCCAAGAAGTTTGCAATGTTGTCAAGCTTCTAGTTATTAATAACACAAGCAGCATGTAGTGCACCCTTCTATAAGTACAGAGTCATTTGAAAAGAAACAGACACCTACTCATGAAATTAGAAACCGTAGCCATAATATTGAATTTGCGGTGAGTGCACGAGGTTTGTTTAAATATTACAGTTACAAAGTTCCGTAGAGAAGAATGTTTTCCCACTTTTAATTCAACATTTTTTTAATATGGACTTATGGAAAAGATTTTCCCCTTTCACCACTTCTGAACAAAAAAACAAAAAAAACCCCACTCTGGTTACATCCAACATCTATTCAAACATTTTATTGTTTAGTCCAAACATTCCTGCCACAGCAGTTCCCAGACTCCCACTGCTCCACAGAACTGTAAAACATCATAGGAAACGTTAAAACACTCTCCAGAAACACAACTAAAAACACTAAAATACACTCCTCCCTCTTGGCTGTCTGGGAAGACACAAAACGAGCTGACGAGGGCGATGAGGACGACACAAAGATCTTTTGCGAGAATGACATTTTATCGTTTCAAAGAGACAGCCTGTATGAAGCCTGCATTTTAGCATTTCTGGTAGGTTTGATGCAGACACACAGACTACGCTTGTTTAAGTTGGCCTGTCATTCAGTCACACACATACAAACAAACACACACACACACACACATAGCATTCAGACAACAGCAGGTGCCCATGATCACAAAGAGAAAGAACCCAAAAAAACAACAATCAAAAGGAAAAACAAGATTGGCCGTCAGTCTTGCCATCTTCACAAAACCACATAGCAAAATGACATGCCGTCTTGACTTCTGACTGAGAATTGTGGTTGGAAGTTGATATGTGACTGAAACAGTTATCTGGGTCAAACCTCACCCTATGCCACTCGTGCCCCATGCCTTCTGCAAATGAGTTTCAAACCATTATTGTGTGTAATCATTTCAGGCAGATGTGGGTGCTTTGGTAACTTTCCCAGCGTTCACAGGGACCCCAGATCGCTGCGCTGCTACCTGTCACCTCACAGCTGTGAGTTATCATGCAGCTCTGGCTTTTGACGTCATTCAGACCAGTGTTCTGTTGCTTGTTCTCTGTGTGCCGATATCTCATTGTTTTCCTGTAGACAGAGGCCCCAGTAATCTCTGACGCTCTGGCCGAGCATTAATCAAACGCAGTTTATTCAAGAACCTAATCCCCATATTTACCAAACCGAGTGTGTGAGAGGAGTTTCACCCACCGTGTTATACGACTTCTGATTAACTGTGACATAAGACAGAAGAAGTGATAGTGAGGAGGCAGAGGCCCCACACCCGAGGAGAAACATGGCTTGTTTGCAGTTGGTTGACTTATCTTATCAGGAATCACATGCTCTGTTTAGTATCTCCAGCAAGAAATGCAGAAAGCAGGTTTACAGTTTACTGGGGAACCCTAAAGCTCTGCATGCTCATACCAGTCAGCCATAGTGATCTCAATATCCTGTTACAGTACTTCCTTAACTACACAGTTAGCTAAATAATGAATAAATAGTTGAAATTGTTAGTTCAAACAAACAGATTTTAGAACATGACTGGTGGAGTCAACAAATGGGTACCTGAGGCATTTGGGCAGTTGGTGTACGTCTGAAAAATAAAAGGTTGGAAGCCACTGTCCTGTTCAAATTTGGGAAATTCAAATAACAATAAGATTTGAACGAGCTTCATCACATCTCAAAATAAAAATCCATTCTTGAATGCACATTTTGCTGGCATACTACATCCTACATGTCGTGGTATGCATCTGACACGATAACTGTGATTATGATGCACATCTGCGGCAGACACATCAGCTGTTGAGAAGGAATGACCTGGTTTTGGCCCTGACAGTTCCCAGTGTGCCTGTGTGACACCGCTGTCAGCTGACCTGCCGCCCACAGCTCACCACAGGCCTTAGCAGAGCTGGCAAGGCACGCTGTATGAATCTGTGTCCTTTCATAGCTCTAAACAAGGATACAGAGGTGAAGACAGCATGGTTACTAAGGACATTTTCTACCAGGCCTCATTCATTTGAAGGGATCAATAACACAACACAGATACACACACTTCCTTTAAGACTAAATCAAGAATGTGAGTGACTAGAGCAACAATAAGGTGTAGTAACATAGTAATAAATGCTGCAGTAGAAAAAAATAATTCTTAGCCCTCTGACATGTAATTGGGGTAATTAAAAGTTACTCGGTGCATTTTTTTAAATATGAATCTATCTGGGGGGAAAAATAGATTTTTGGTCAAGAAGCCGCATGGTGAGTGCTGCTGATACATTTCTGGCGGGGGAGGGGGTGGGGGCATGCACGAGTGGTCAGTAACAACCGTTAATAAGAGCAGTGATGAGTGATTCCTCAGGGCTCAGACTCCAGGGGTGGACAAGGACACTCTTTAAAACTGTCTCGTAAAACAGCGAGGACAGAGAAGCCAGAGAGGCCGACAGGGAAAAAGTAGTGAAAGTAATCAGTTTGTGAAAGACAGAAAAGATTTGCTTGTTCCATCTCCATGGTGCTGAAGAGTGTTTTCATCAGATCTGGCCCGGTGCCTATCCAAGCAACCCCGTCTGTGCCTCTGACCTCACAACCCTTCCGTTAACCCATAGACGTCACACGAGGCCACAGCTGCATCCCAAATCTGAGGAAAAGAGTGTGCAACAGCTTGAGGTGGGGAAGACAACGCCGAGGAGGGAACTTGTTTCCATGTTTTAAATACTTGGGAGGATCTTCATGCCAACTTGTTGTCAGACGCGAAATAAGCTTTGCCTCAGAGGGCAGAGTTTCTAACCTGTCACCCCATGGCCCTTTTTTCTTAGAGGGAGGAGGGGAACATGGGTTGGATGGAGTTTATATCTACAGCTGGGAGGTCAGCTTTCCTCTGGGACAATGTGAGGATATGAGTGTTTGATGACAAGTTACGATAAGGGACTCCGTGTGTGTGTGTGTGTGTGTGTGTGTGTGTGTGTGGAGGGGGGGGTAATAGGTACAAGGGCAGCTAATATTTTGTTCACTCCCATTTTCTGAAGACCGTTGCCACAGTCTGTACAGCCTTTCTATTTCACTTAAGTTGTACCAGTGTGGAGGAAACTTTCTTCTGCATCAAAGCAGCCAAACTGTATCTATTCAATGATCATTTGATAAAGTGATGATATGGATGCGGCAGATATCATGTGATACAAGATGTTTTTCTACACCTCTCATTCAACAAACAAAACTATAGGCAGTATTTTGGAACAGTTACATTTTCACACCCATTACACAGTCATGTGACAAGTTCTCTTTTATCTATTGTAAACATGTTTGTGTACAGCCCTTGCCTTGCTGCATTCCTTGAAATGCTGGCTGTAATCTCTCTTTGCACAGGAAAGCCATGGATGTACACAAATACTGGTACTGTTGGAAACACATGTGGGAGAGGCCTTCAAGGCCTTCTGCCAGAAAGCCTTGAAGGCAAACCTCTGTTGAACCTGTAGGAACCAGGAAGTCAGTCTTCAACAGTAAAATTACCGTTTGCGTTCTTTTGCTTTTCCAAATAAATTTGACTCACCTGGATGTTTGTTTAGAACCGGCATGATTATCTGACTGCTCCTGTTTGTTGTGTGTTAGCATGCTAACAGTCGCTAATTAGTACTAAACACAAAGGGCAAAGTACAAATCTGAGGCTGAAATGAATGTCATACGTTTTGCCGGTATTTGGTCATAAAACAGTGTCAAGTATAAAGAGTTTCACAGGACAAGTCAAACGTTTGACCTGATGATGGCGCCAGACGAAAAGTCAGGGGATCACCAAAGTCATTAGGGTTCATCGTCAGGCACCATGAACCTCTGTACCAAATAATATAGCAATCCATACACTGCAATACTTAGACTGAAATAGATATTTCACCAAAAAAAAAAAGTCAACCTCATGGTGGCACTGCAGGAAAAGACAGGGGATCACCAAAGTCAACAGGCTACATCCCCTGGGGACCATGAACACCTGTACAAAACATTAATGCAATCCAGTCAATGACTGCTGAGATTTTTCAGTCTGGACCAAATTAAACAACCAGCTCTGGCTGTGTGGTTGTCACATTGACCTTTAGGGGCTGAGACAATGAGCGGTGACGAAAATAGTAAAGAACTAACAGCTGAAGGAGAAGGAGTTAATGGTTTCCTCTTTTGGTGAGCCCATATTTTTGTTGCTCTCTCAGATTGATGATAACAACCTCTCTCTTCGTGACGATGAGGATCAAGCCTGTCCAATCAATCAATCAATTTCCTAGTCGCTCTGTCATTTGTTGTTTTGACGTAAACTGAAAATAAACGGGCATGCTGACTGTTTACGAGCTTTCTAAGGACTCTCCTTGCTCCTGGTTGACCTCAGGCCACTGTTTACGCTCACTGGCTACATGGCTTCTGCATGTACACCCAAACTCTGTGAATCACATCACTGAATTCTTCTTACAAATGTCAGGTTCTGTGCATTGCTGCCAAAACCGTGATTCAATCTGAAAATCCCTGAAATGTCTGCAGGGATGGTGCGCAGTTTGCAGTATGTACCTGCCCTATTTCCTGGGCAATCAGAGGAAATGAAGAGGGCTCATCAGTGGCCAGTGAGGCCATGTGTTTCCTGAACTGCTTTCAATAATGAGCAAACACACATCCTTCTGCGGGCGTTTTTATCTGCTCCCAGAGCCCACATCAAGGCCTCGGATTGTCCTCCAAACAATGGGGTCAGGAATCCCACTCTCTGCTCTACAAGAAATCAGGCAGTTATTTAGATAGCTGTATCTCTCTGTCTAGACACACAAGTCATGTCAGTGGTATCACTTGTTGAAACAATGCAGTGTTAATTGCTATTCAAGTGACTCTGTTCAAAACAACAAACGTTGAGCAGAGACGGGAATTTTAACATTGTTAAAGGGGATTTGGAGGTTAAACTTCTGATTGCTGCTGTTTGTACTCTACTATGTCTGAGATCTGAAGCCAGTTGTCTTTGTAGAAGGTAAAACATTTGTGTGTTCTAACAAACAGAACATAAGTCAGACAGAAAGAGAAACAGAAAGGGCCTCGCTATTTTGGCTGCCAGCTTCTGTCGTGAGGGGATTTTTGGGATCAAATGTATCAGCGCTAAGATCTAGTGGGAAGAGACACCCACGCCATTCTAGCCATGCGCAGGCAGACCAAATGTAGTAAATAATGACTTCCTGTGGAAATGCAGTGCAAGAAGTGTTACCACTTCCTTTCATTTTCCTTCTCATCTTTCATCTAGACTTGTAAGAATCCCAGTGGACAGTGTCTGAGCCCAGACAGCAGAGAAGTGAAAGGCGGGGAGACGGAGGCATGGGTGGAGAAGTTTAAAACTGGGCCTTATGTGAAGAATTGTTATTTTTGAGCCATGCTGTGCACGGTGGGTAATTCTAAGGTCTACTGCTTTACTGTAATCTTTTGCAAAGTGAGAACTCTTATGTGGTTAACCAGCCCATTATCGTCTGCTGCTCTTGACAGGACCGGAAAGAAAAAGTCTGGCCTTTTGGTAAGTTTATATTGCTCACTTCCATTTGTAAAATGGGGAACAAAGGCCACTTAAATGATCATGGAGGTTGAAGGAGATGCAAAGATATTCACAGTAAAGCAAACCAGTGTGATGCAGATCTGCAAGAATAGATTCTTGCAAACCGTAGCGGATGTACATATAGGAATCACACATACAGCTAAAAAGTAACAGCCCTTTAAGTTATGCAACACGCCTCCACACTACTTTTTGTTTTGCATTTCTGTTTTATGGCATTCTCTTCTATAAAGCACATAGTGCATTTAATATCGTTGTTGTAAAGCACTTTGAACTGCATTTCTTGTATGAATGGTGCTATATAAATAATGTTTATTATTATTATTAGCTAGTTTTCATTTAGTTTCATGCCTAAACAGTAAATCTAAGCAATGCATTCAACATCCATTAATCATCCACATGCTATATATAGTCTTGGAGTACGAGCGAATTTCCTGCAGTGATGCAACTTGTTGTCCAGATGCGGACAGCCCTTCAAAACAGCACAACAAACAGTGAAGTCATGGGAAAAACAAACAGACGCTCCCACCTCAGAGTGGAGCACAGCGATGCCAGAGACGCTATTAACATGTCTGTTCCATCAGGAGACCGGGATGCAGGGCCAAGAAAACCTCACGTGTAGCCTCAAAACCGGAATCCTCACGCACAATGAACACAGACATGAAGGCTCCTGTGAAAAAAGGCTGTGAAAATGAAAGAGAACGTGGCAAGAGACAGCTTTTCAGTTTCTATAGTATTTATGCTTTGTTAGGAAATGAAGGGGAAGTCAGGAGAGAGAGAGAGAGAGAGTTCATGCACTGTGCACTTCTGGCACTAAGTTTATAAAATATCACCTCACGCAATGAAAAGAAAAATAAATTGTTGACATATCCCCCATTTAACGTCCCACTGTGAGACTGGCTGGACTGCAGTGGTATGACCCACGCAATGCAGTGGCAAAAAAACAAAAGAGAAGAAAAGAAAAAGACAGTCAGAAGTGCATGTGGGTGTGTGGGAACATTTACACAGTACAGTTTTTATTACAGCCTGAAACAACGTGGAGGAGGGTAAACTTCTCTCCGTCCGCCTGTTTCTGCCTGGAATGACTAAGACGTTTTGGGACTTGGCGTGTCACATGAAAATAACATTTACAGATTACAGATGAATTATATTACACGTAAAACATTTACAGATGTAAAAGAAAAAATCTGTCTACCAGTAGCTTTAAAGCTCACTCATCAACACTTTATCTAGTTTTGTTTAATGGAGTCTTTTAGACTGTTGGGAGGTCCTTATGGGTAAACCAATGTGAGTGCTATTTTAGTTCTCCCCCCCAACACATGCACAGCGGTGGCTGTGCATGTTACACAGTCTGCAAATGCCGTGACTGGTGCTTTGTCACGTTCTGTAGAGGTGAACTTGAGGGTTTCAAACAAGACGTTTGAATTTTCATGGTGAGAGGTGTTACATGCCCAAGCACTACCAGAGAGTTTAGTTGTGCTTGTCCATGTCCCTATTCTCCAGTCCTCTCTGAAGGTGTGCTCATTATGGGATTGCGGAGCTATAAAGAGGAGACCTGGGTGTGTGCGCGGGTGGTTCATTCTGCCTCAGATCTCCTGGTGACGAGATGTTTGGGAAGTCTCTGTGGAGACTAGGCAAGACTGGGGTGCCCTGTACATCACACTCACGTAGTTCTGATACTATTAGAAACAGTAGGTTAGTGGGTGGGGCCACCACTGTATGGTTTTCTTGAGCCTTTCTTTAGTGTTAGCCGGATAGCCTTTTGTTTGTTCTTTTGTTTGGGTTTAGGTGGGACTTTAGTTTAGTTTTGTTCCACCCTGAGTCCAGTCTCCCCCACTTGTTGTCCCAAGAGGCCACCCACACGTGTAAAACCAGCCCAAACTATACCAGTTTGGTACAGCAACCCTGGCTCAGATCCTGATTGCTTGTTACCGTCCTCCCCTCCCCTAGACACACGAAAAGGGACGCGACAGGGAGTCTCCTTCATACACGTGCAGTATATTAACTATTGTTGTTTGGGTGATTTTACTACACTACTACTAATACTTTTTCAGATACTTAATTTAGATTTCATGCGAAGCAATACCAATTAAGAACATGCGGTGCATTTACTGTTATCTGTAGGAAATAAGTTTTCATGGGAAAGCTGTCAAACATGAACATGATGGGCAAAGAGGAAATGCATCAGATGGGAGAAATAACAGGAAACTTTGACTTGATAAAGCTGAGTGTTTGGTGACCCCTAGTCATGACACTTCACAGGTCAGGAAAGATATGTATCCTCACTGTCTGCAACCTGCTGATATTGGCTTATCTGACACAAGATAACCAGGAATACCGAGGGAAAGGTGGCTGGTGTTTTGTTTTTTTTTACTTTGTAAAAAGCTACCACAGTTCATGGTAAATATAAACAGAGGCAGTAAAAGCAGCATGTGCAGGGCTGAGATTGGTTCCTGCTTCCAGACCCCTGAATCACCACCTACATCTCACAAGTCATATTGTCATTGGTAAAGTGGCCTGTGTAGGGTCTTACAATAATCAAAATTTTTTTTTTTTTTATTTAGCTTCGCCCACATACAATCTTTTAAAAAAAATCATGTGACATTGTTCATCGTTTAAGTCTTAAACAGCCATTTACCAGTACCTCAGAATGTGAACGGCAATTATCTGATAAGACATCTTGCCTTCCTTTGTCTGATGTCTTGCATGGCTGCAGGTAAAAGGCATTCACACGTTTTTATAAGCACAAGTGAGAACACAAGTGCAGTATACTGTGTGATGTAAATGTGTTTTGTGGTGTGCAAAAGCAAACACCTGCTCCACCCTGAAAAACTCAGAAGGGCTCTGTCATGTTCAATTATTATTAGTGAGCCAGTGGCCTCTGTAACTTGCAAAAAAGCACTGATATGCATCAGTTATTGCGTACAGTTTGTACACTGTAGTGACACACTGCATTATTTGAAAGGGTATTGTGGATAGAGAATGTAATCTACTGCAACATAACTGACTTCCTAATTGTTGTTTGAAGCCATGCTGCAAAAACAATTTATTGACCTGTTCAGTAATCCTGACTCATTCTGCAAAAGTGACACTGCGGACTAGTGTCTTTCTACCTGTTCCTTGTTTTTGCTCTGTGGCCCAGCATGACTCAGAAAGTGAAACAATAGTTTTTTAGTGCAAAAGGGCTTGATCTATGACCATGAGTCCTATCACAGGAAGAATACATGCTGATGGAGAGCTGTGGTGAAGGGGAAGCCAAAGGGCTGTCTGTAGGCTGGGCCTCGTCTTCACAGTGCACAGCTGCTGCACAGTGTAAATATTTCACCCGCCATTGAAACACTCGGCCGTCATTTTTACTGGCACAAAGACAAACTGGACATCTGCAAAAACAAATCCTCTTAGATTCCTGTCAGTGGCCTGGTTCGCTGGTTCTCAGTCCGTTCACTTGACAGGTGTGCCTGCCATTACATGTTTCAGTCCATTATGTGTCACCGTGTTATTGTCTGGCAGTGACACAAGTCTGTGACTCAGTGGCAATTAATGGAGTCTTTCTGGGACTAAAAAGTATGTGCATGCATGCAAGTGTGTGCGGGGTGTGGGGGGGGAGGTTCATTAAAGTTAGATAGAATGAGTCAGACGATTTGGTTGTCTTCCCTTCTCTTTAAGACACCTGTCTCACTTGTGGAGTAAAACCAGTCGTGTTTGATGTTGAAGGAAAAGGGGATAAAGGACGTAATGAGTAGTTAATTTCTTAACAATTAGTAGTTGTCTAACTGTAAAGTTTCAAAAGGTATCATAGGTGGATTTAAAATGTGTGAAAGTGATAAAGCATGTAAGATGAGAAAGATGCCCTTTTGTCTGAAAAACGTTTGGCAAATCTCTAATATGCTAGTGTTTTTTTCTGTTTCCTTCCATTTACAGAAATACACTGAGAAGTGAAGAGTAAAACCACACATTATTGAGCCGGGCCACGCTCAGACCCTCTGCAACAGTTTCCTGAGGAATTACCCACATCACAAGTTGCAAATCTCACAAAATGTTTTGCAGGTCTGAGACCAGAAGCTTCATTGCTTCCTCACAGCATCCCTTACCAGAGGAGTTCATGGCTTTCTATCAGGGCTGCAGCTAATGATTATTTTCATTATCCATTCATCTGCCGATTTTTTTCACAAATTATCGATCAATTGGCTAATGGTTGCAGCTCTGCAGCTTTCCAGTGTTTCTGCTAAGCTAAGGTAAAGGTAAGGTAAAGGTAACCAGTTTACAGCTACAGCTTCACACCACACAGACATGAGAGTGGTATCAATCTTCTCATCTTGCTCTCAGCCAGAAAGTGAATAAGCATATTTTCCAAAATGTCAAACTATTCCTTGAATCTCATAGAAAAAAGTTTGATGTATGGACTAACTAAACGTAGATATGGCATGGAAAGAGTGTATTTAGATCCGAACATATCCAGCAGAACTTGCTGTTAGCAGAAATCTGTCCCTCTGCAAATATTGTGTACATTTGAAAGACCTCAGATTCTATAAATACATTCAAGACTAACCTGACGTCCACAAGAGAAGCAGTGAAGCATTCCGTCAAGCACGTTCTTACCTACAATATCTTCAGTCACTCCGTCACGCTGATTTATGGATTTAATGACTCCTTTGACAAGCCACAGCGTACAACATTAATTACCAAGCTGCTCATTTCCTACCACAGATACCAAGTGATGTCAGAGGGATATATAGTCCCAAGGACGTGCAAAGTAAGTGGGTCAAAGATTTGTAGGTCCAGAAGGAGACGAAGAGACCACTGGGGAACAAAATGTGTGTGTGTGAGACGCAGTCTTGGGAGAATCATGACCGATGACCTGTGTACTTCGAAGACAAGATTTCACTCAACAGAGCGGGCTAGTTTTCTCCGGGAGAAGCTACATGTGCCGTGCAGACACTTCCTGTTGTCGACCAAAATCCTTCAATCCTAACACCGCACACGTGGCAGTGAAGACTCTGACTGACTGCGCTGGCCGGAGGCAGGAGGATCATCTCATTAAAAATGCCAGTAAACTAAAACCCAGCTCCCCATGCATCCTGCTCTCCTCCCTCATATGCTTTCCAACAAAACCTTGCGTTCAAACGTCCTGTCTCATCAGATCTTTGAACCTCATTCAACTTGAACACGGAAATGATCTGTTTATAGTGATTATCTTCCTAAAACTGGTGAGAGGATCATGCACAAACATGTGACTCACAGTGAGGACAGTGGGAAAGGGATTGGGGGATAATTGCCTAGAATTGAAACAAGACGAGGACACTGGATCTGATCCTGCAAGATTAGACTCGGAATAACGTGGGATCTCAAAGGCTAATCACGACAATACTAACAGCAACCATGTGTTCAAATAAATAGCCTTCTCCAGCAATGACACAGCTCTCCAGTCACTTTCAACAGCTCATCATAACAAACAGTACTGTAGGTTGAGATTATTTGGAAAGGAATCCATTTCTATGGAATATCAACAAAAACACGATATGACTGCTCGGAGCTGTGACTCTTCTCTGTGAAAGTGTCCAGATAAGACAGCTTCTGTTGAGTTTCGGTTCTCTGGGAGCAGAGGGCGGAGGCTGAAGGTGCGGAGCTGCAAGTGTTTTCATGCAGGGCTACAGTTACTCAGCCCCGAGGGTCATACATTACGCTGAATAGAATATACTACTTGTGTCCTGGTAAAGTTTTACAGTGGAATACCTCGCATAACTTCACAGCCCACAGAAACACAGCCAGTACTCAAGTCAACAGGGTGTTAGGGTCCCCTGGTCGCCATGTGCTGGGCCCCGTCACCATTATTCACAGCAACTGGGGTCCCACAACTGTTTCATACCTACTGCTTGAAATGATACATCATCAGAGCGTGACAGGCCAACAGTCAGTCTGATGACATTTGATATCGTACTTTCGTTTTTAAAATCATAAAACTACACTGAATTTAAGCAACTTTTCTCTAAAGTTATAGCCAGTTTATAAAAAAAAATCTCCACTCACAGCAACATTTAAAACTTTTGTAGCTTATTAGAGCTGTTGCATCGCCTGCTCCAGATAGTTGTTGATGGTATATGTCTTTTCAATAAAATGTCCTGAACTTGTACCATTTGTGGCCAAGCTAAGCTAACGAGCTGAAGCCTAACAGATGCTCAATTAGAAGAATGAATTCGTAATTGGTTTTGGTCTTTTCTTTAAAAAACAGAATAATCAGATTTACTCTTTAAATAAGATTATGTGGTTTGGGGTCATATCTAGAGTCATTGTTTCACCAGTGGTGGAAAGTAACTGAGTACATTTACCTAAGTACTGTACTTAAGTAGAAATTTGAGGTACTTGAGTATTTATAACATTTACTTTATACTTCTAATATTGTACTCAATTTCCACCTCTACATTCATTTGACAGATATTCTTACTAGTTGCTTTTCCGATTTAAATTTTGCAGATACAAAAAAAATGTATAAAGTACAACACATGTTAAACACATGTTGTTAAAGATTAAACCAGCAGTTCCCAACATTTTTGTTAGCGTCTCTTTGGGGTTCCTTGTTACATTTCAGATGTCTTAGTTGATAGCAGTTTCACCAAAGAGAAATTGTTTAATTTTAATGTTTGCAGCCCAAAAAGATATAAAAGACACAAAAAAATAAAAGAAAAAAGCTAATTATATTTAGAGAAAAGTCCAATAAAGACATACAAATACAAATGTATGTAGCAGAACTTAGCGTTTTCATCTTTCCGCTCCCATTTATTCACAATCCATCAGATTTATCTTGTGACCCTTTGGAGGGACTCGACCCCTAGTTGGGGAACCACTGATCTAAACTACATAACTGTATATAAAGTAGTAGCTCGTTGTTGCTGGATGACTAACCCTCCCACTGTTGTATAGTTCTCTGCTGCTATTAATGATGTTTGGACTCACTCAGACTCCCCCCTTTTGTTTTAATACTGAGGTGTTGACCTCACTATTTCATTCCACCTGACAAAATATCCTGGATACTGTCACTCCAGTTAAAATTATGCCTTACAAAGCTAAATCTCAGCCATGGTTAAATGACACTACTCATGCAGTCAGACATATTATTGTTTGCCTATAAATAATTAAATGTTCCAGCTCCAACGTTTCTCTCTGACCTTCTACAACCACACGTCCCATCAAGGTCACGTAGGTCTGCTGAAACTTGTTTCTGGTTGTGCCAAGATCGAGGTTGACGCACAGGGGAGACCGGGCCTTTGCAGTTGTAGCCCCCAAAGCTTTGTAACAGGTTGCCTCTGCATGTCAGGATGGGCCCTACAATGCCTGTTTTTAAATCCCCTCTTAAAACATATTTTTATTCCTTGGCTTTTAATTCAGTATGAGACTTGCTCTTCTAATATTTCATTATTATTATTAATTTATTATTTATTTCATTGTCTTTTGTATGTGTGTCTTTATTGTGTGTGTGTATATGTGTGTATATGTGGGTTCCTGTTATTTTGATTGTACATCACTTTGCTCCACTGCTGTTGCTTTTAAAAGTGTTTTATAAGTCAACATTTTGTAATATTTTTGTACTTTTACTCAAGTACGATTTGAATGCAGGAATTTTACCTATTTTGAACTCCTTCATTTATTCAAGTAAAGGGTCTGAGTACTTCTTCCACCACTGGATAAAAAAAGATTGTTCACACAACCTGCATGTGAGTCATATACACCATGAGCATAATGGGTATTTTTCTTTGTGTACAAATTGGTAGGCACTGGCCGTGAGATGAGCCTTTCATGTGTGTAAAGATGTAAGTGTGTGGGTGTGTGATTTGAGTTGGGTGTTCTGCAGACTGATGTGCAGATGTATACCTTGTGGCACACGACGTGTTTCAGTATGTGTGATTATGTGTGTGTCAAGTGTGAGCAAGCGAGCGTGCCAGGCCAGGCTAGCTTTAATAGGTTCCAGAGGTTGGACATGTGTCAGCCAATAAAAACACATGAACCTACGAAACGTTGAGCAATTCACTTCCTGTAGCAATGGGTTTATCAGCGCTACCAGTGCCAAAGACATATAACCTATTTCTGCTGGTTGTGTGCAGCAGGTTATTGTATGGCTATAGTACTTTCACACACATTTCTGTCTCCAGCCACAGGAAATGATATAGGGAGGGGAGAGTTGGTGCAGCAAAACACACACAGCTAAAAATTATCCCTGAGCCAAAACCCTGAAACCAGAGAGTGAGAGGCCCAACCACAACCAAGTAATTAAAAATAGCATCCTTATCTTTTTCTTATTACAGTGATTGACCTGATGAAACACACGTCACATGAAGCGCATAGAAATTTGAAATCCATCCAAAATGCCACCCAATGGGCCCGTGCTCCCTCTCTCTTTCTCTCTTCCTTTTATGACACACGTGAAACCAGAGAGGGACTAACAATACTTTGGTTTTCAGTTAAGTACAGGATCAGTGAAACATACCCAGCCTGGCCTCTGTGATGGTCTGGGTGAGCCAAACAGCCTGCTGGTTTCCCCTGCATGGGCCCACACCACATTCACAGAGCACGCTCGTAATGAAGGGTTCCTGCTCGGCTTCTTTTTTTTTTTAGAACCACTATGGAACAATGTACAGATTATATTTACTTCACAAAACGTGCCTCAAATATAAGCAGAGACACAGACGAGGGGAGGAAATGAGACTTTATGGTGTCTGTATGAATTCATACCAGTACAGCTTTTCACTCTTGGTGCAATACAGCCTTTTGGATGTTTGGCAAGTCAAAAAAGATAAACTTTCCAAATTTGC
The DNA here is from genome assembly GCA_036023855.1 of Gadopsis marmoratus. Taxonomy (NCBI): domain Eukaryota; kingdom Metazoa; phylum Chordata; class Actinopteri; order Centrarchiformes; family Percichthyidae; genus Gadopsis; species Gadopsis marmoratus. Next base: position 17,267 of record JAVQJF010050162.1, read on the forward strand.
TTCATTACACTGACGGATGATCATGTAGCAATAAAAATGTGGTTTATCTGCCTGCACTGTAATAGAATAGATATGGAAAGAGGCTCATAATATTTCCATCACATATAATAAATGTCTTTCACCACAGGATTAAGCAAACAGCACCAAGTAATCAGATGTAATGTAATGCAATTGCCAAGGATATTAAAGTGGTCAGTATCTGTGTTTGTTTATATGACGTGGAGCTCTGAGCAAGCTCAAAATGGATTATGAACTCTCAGGAACTGATTTTGCCATAGTATCAGGAAAATAGAGCCAAGTTAGATCCATCCACTAAGTTGCTTTTGTTGCTGCGCCTGTCAGTCTCTGTGTTCATGCAGTGGACATAATGCAGTTTACAGTGGAATATTTACAGACTTACTTTCCAAGGCTTCTCATTTCTAACGTGCTTTCTAAGGGTTCATTCAATCTTCCTGACCAACACCTGTCACAGGGAGTTGCAAATGGAAAGGCAGCTAATGGAAATTAGCTAGTAGCTACATCTGGTACAATGCATTTCTTCTCCCTGTGTGAGATTGACGTTTTTTTGTACATGGTCCAAGACAAATAGACAAAGTATTGTTTTAAGGGGTCACAAGGCAAAAAGGTAGAGAACCACTGTGTTAGAGGAAAAAGAACGAGCGTAAGATAAGGGTAATCTCCCCAATATGGCTGTGCCTTTCACCTTATCAGCCCCCTTTTCATAGAAACGCCTTTCTGCCTCTCAGGTCTGGCCTGTGGAATTTACAGCCTTATTTTTATTCAAGGTGAAACGCTTATACAATTGTTTAGTGAATAGAAATGTGTGCGTGGCGATTGTGTGCTATTGAACTGGGACAACGGGGAGTGTCGTAAGAAGGTATTTTTAACCACCATGCTAAGTACCCTAATGTCACTTATACCTCATTGGCTATGGCAGTGATAGACTGCATTTATAATCCTTCTGTCTGGCTGATATCTGTGACATTTCCTGAATACATATTAGATTGGCTATTGAATTACTAATCTGCCCCTGCCTGTTTGGTACCATTGCTTCCTTTATATACAGCTATGCAGCTCATTCACTGACTGGCTGGTGGAAATAATTCATTACTTTGTCCTGGGAAAGCAGCTAATAAAACCCAGCGAATGTGGATTTGGTGCTCTAATGAACAACACAACTCACCACAGAGAAGCAGTGCATGATGTTTGATCTTTTCTCACTTGCATCACGAGGTACCTCAAACCAAGGATCAGTCCCAGAGCGGGATGTTGAATTTTCCCAAACATCGTCATCACACATAAGGAGCTAATTATGATTTTATTTCCCCGTGCTGAATGCCCACGCTCCCTTTGTGTGGAAGTGAAGGGAGCTCTTCCGAGAATCTGACCCCCGACTGAAAGAGCTGGTGGGCTGTTGGTGTGTCAGTAATTGAAGAAGTTTGAATAAATCTCACAGGGGCTGATTACTAACCCTCATGACTCACCCCAACCATGCAGTCCCATCACACACCCCTCCCCGCCCACACTAGCCTCATCCCCCCCTTATGTGGGAACGCTCTTTTGCTCTTTCTTCCATTCTGTCCTCCAAGATGAACTCATCCTAAACCACTGCTGTATGAACAAAACAAGCCTTCATAAAACTGCCCATCCACATCTCACCCCCCTAAAAGCGAATGTGGAAAAAAATACATATGTATTAAAGCATGAGCTGGCCTGTCAGTGACCACTGCATAGCAGTCAATGAATAGTAAATGACAGTCTCTGTAGAGGGTATTGTCACTGTGGAAACCTCTCAAATGTCAACCTTTTAGGAATAAGGGAAAGTTTGTTCATTGAAACTCACACATTTTTTACTTCACCCAGAGTGATTGTGAAACAAACACTATTGCAAGTTTGCAAGTTGCAAGTTAAAACACGGAAGTCGCCAAAACTGGAGATAGAAACTTTTGACTCTTGCAGACAAACCCTATAAGGAAAGAATGCTTCTTTATCGAGGTTGACCTGGTGGCTTTTTGGGATTTATCAGCGAATGTGGGGAAGGGAGAGGGTAAAAGCTGGAAGGTTAAATGTTAAAACTTGGGAATGTGGAGACAGAGAAAAGAAAAACGTCTGAAAACATGAAGTGAAACAAAGCCTCCATGGTTTGTAGGAGAAACGAGGGCCATAACTGTCATCACTGACACACTGTGATCCGCTAACTATTGGGAAAATACATCTACTATGAACTCACTAATTAACACATAATATCTCATTTGTTTAATCCGTACAAAAACCGAAGTGTTAAAATGAGAAGCTGTGGTTTTACAGGGGTTATGCTTGGCTGGGAGCAGTGACTTCTCCGTGGAAAACCTCACAGTCTCTACACGGTGACAACACTGTTCTCATCAAGATGAGAAGGTCAGTACCACTCTTATGTCTGTACAGCAAATAACAAGCTACCACCAGCAGACAGTTGACTGAATTTAGGCTTAGACTGTAAACAGAGAGAAAGAAAGGCTCTGTCCAAAGGTAACAAAATCAAATTTAAGAGTCTCGTCAACATTGTGTAGTCACCATCAGGTTGTCAGCACTAACCCTACTATTCAGTTTTTGTATGGATTAAAAAAGCGACATACAACGTGTTATTACGTTTTAAAGGTGGTTTGGTTACCTTTGGACAGAACCAGGCTAGCTGTTTCCCCCTGTTTCCAGGCTTTGTGCTAAGCTAACTAGCTGCTGGCTGTAGCTTCACATTCAGCGTACAGATGCGAGTGTGGTATCAATCTTCTCATCTAACTCTTTGCAAGAAAGCAAATAAGCACATTTCTCAAAATACCAAACTATTCCTTTAACACACAGATATGCAGTGTGGTGTCAATGGTATCGATCTGCTCATATTTTCCAAATTGTTGTCCTTTGAAAAAAGAAAAGCTCCTGAGGGCCTTACAGGAAGTCACCACAAACAAGACGAAATACAAAAACAACCCTGTGAATGTGACTAAAGCAATTAAGTGAAAATTCAAATGGTAGAACCAGTGGCTTTTTGACTAATGAGGTAGCATACTTGGTGTCAACAATGCTGACTGCGCTCTCTTCCTTTAGTAATGAATACAAAGCTGATCTTCTCTCTTTGCATGCCAAGAGAACTCGGTGGTCGGCCCAAAACGCAGCTCTGCAAAACTTGTGGGATTCAAGTTCAGTGATGCCATCGTGGATGTGAATAAACACAGCTGTAAGTGAGCTGAGACAACATCATGAGTGAGCTCAAAAAAATGGCTAAACAATCATTTGTCTGCAGCATGGAAAGTGCATGGCTGGAGCCTGAGCCTTCAGAGTGAGAAGTGGTTTAAAGGTTTACGTAGGAAATGAGGATGTTTGTGTTTGCATATAGACACAACTGACATTCACATATGCTCAGTTTATGTCTAATCAAAATGGTCCCAAATGGCAACTTCTTCCTCTTCCTGTGTTTATTTCTGCCATAACATCCCCACTGACTTTAAAATATCTACTTGGAAGTAGATAAAAAAAACAATCAAAAAAACCAACCCATCTTTGTTCAAATCAGGGAAACAAATGAGTGCATCTTACTGTGCAGAGGGATTCTATAAAGACTGTCTGGCTTCAACACAAAGAAAAATCTTCAAGTGTGTTTTCCCTGTAACAACATGAGGCCTGACTCAGATCAGAGCAGTTAGTCAGCTCTGGTGGAAGAAGTTGGCACGTTCCGCAGGCCCGCGACATAAAGTGCACTGTATGCAAATGTCACTTTCTACAGCAGTCGGAGGCCATTCTTTTAAATGATTTGCATGTGTTTGCATGACAGAGAAAAAACAATTAAATGGAAAGCAGAAGAAATGTGTAGCTGCACCCTCAGATTCCGTTAGGACCATCTCTCCCCAGCAAATTTAAAAAATGCAACGAGTGAGGGAACAATGACTGTAGGAGGTGTGGCCCTGTGGCTTCGCAGTGTGTCAGGAGACTGACTGACACTGATGAGTCTGTTTTCTATATCAATTTCATGACGTAGACCAGGTCCCAACCAGTCAGCGTTGGCCTCGCAGGTTCAGGGCTGGTTTAAACAGCAGATTCAACAGCGTGTTGAGCCACTTTCAACCCATGAAGTGTCAATTTTTATAACTTTGGTAAGAAATGTTGTTAATATTAAGACCAGCACTGATGTGTTCCATCACAGTACAGTCGTATCATTTAGTTTACAGCTCAAAAGACATGTTCAAATCAGTACATCTTTAAGATTGTAAGCACTCAGATCTGAATTTGAATGCTTCGACTGTGAGTCCTGTTGGGTACGAAAAGAAGGGACGACAAACTGGAGACGAGCGGGGAGCGTCAGGTACATTCCCTCACCTGGCAGAAAAATACCCCGCGCAGCATGGAAGCAACGGAAAAGAAACATAATCCAACATTTACACATGTTCTTCCCATTTCCCCTTATTAGGAGCTCTGGGCACGAGGTCGCTGCCCAGGACAGCTGCACATGAAACAGTGCGGCAGAAAAGCAGGAATTTGACAAAGGCGGGCTATTTCTAGGATTCCCATAAATCTCTGGCCGCCAACACAGTGCTGGACTCTGCATTAGAGTTCCTGTGTTTTTCTCTTTTCTAAAAGGGACTCTGTGGTTGCATTTTTCCTAATCAGCGTGGATCCCCTCTTCCTAACGCACAAACACACAGGAGGAGCCAAAAGATGATCCCGACCTCAAGATAACCTTCGATCTCAAGAAAGACATCAAACACTTTTCAAATGAAAACTATGCCCTTCTGTTGACTACTAAGTTATGGTTAACACCTCCTCCTAAGCGTTCTGTCTACAGCACTTCCCCAGTGAAAAGGGAAAGCAGCTGGCTACGAAGCAGCCAGCTTATGAAAGTATCTGATTTAAAGCGCACCCTTGACTGCAAATTCAAGCATCCAAATGGTAACAACAACTGATTTTATTAAATTAGAAAGGTGTGAATGCCTCCCATTGTCTTTGTGAAACAGCATTAAACGGGAAGGCTGTGTGTTTAGCTGTTAGCAAGAGGTGAGACTCTCGTTTTGAGGTGTGATTTTGCATCATATGGGCCAGCAGTAACACCTCAGGGCAGGTTGCAGTGGGCGACGCAGAGAGGTGTTTTCATCGTGTGAACGGAACCCAACTGGACCTATATAAATTTGATATTTTCTAAAGTTGTGACATGGGAAGAAAGGCCACTTGACATGTCAGCCCTTTCCCAAAAGGGAAAGAAAAAAACAGCAGCCAGACGAGTAAAGGAGACAACACGAGCAGCAGTGGATCTAAAGCGAGCTATCGCAACAAAAGCTGGACTGACTGACTTCCTTTCTGCAAGCGCATTAACGTCACAGGAAACATGATCCAGGGCCATGAGTGTCCGGCAGAGCATACTGAATACAGAACCCCCCCCCCCCCAGGCAGAGCGATGACTGGGTGGGTCCGGGCTGGTCACTCTGCTCTATAGGTTTGTTTGTGGCCTGAGGGAAGAAGCAGTGACGGAGCAGATCCCCTCTGTGGGGAAAAAGAAAAGACAAAAGAAAGACAGAGGAGGGAGTCCTGCTGTCATGCCTTTGTGTGTTAACTAATCAGAGGCGGCACGTAGGGGAGCCTGTCACGGCGGCACTGCGGGGGGTTAAACTGCCACTTGGCTGACAGACGGGGCACGTGAAGAGGAGAGCAGCTGATTCTGGTTCTCACGTGGGTGGGCCTCAGGGGAGCAGGAGGGGAGGCAGGACCAGATGAGTCAGGGAAGCGCACTCTCGTCTACGACCAGGCAGGCACCAACTGGAAATCAGACAAGCAGGTGTGGCGAGAGGAGCAGTTGGAGCTAAAATAAGAACAATTTTGTGGACATGGGGGAGAGAGAAAATAACTATTTACACAGGCTGGAAGTTTGAAACTAAAGTAAAGACCACCAGGGAAAACGATGAGGCTACATTAGCTGCTCCAAACACATTTAGTGAAATTTTCCATTAACGCCGGCTGTGGAAATGAGTAAGCTGTTGACTATGTGCTCTAAGTGTTGGTTGCACGTCACTCTGCAGTCACCGCTCCCCCTTTGTGTGTCAATTCCTACCAGTGACTTCATCTGTGTTCTTTCTCAAGGATATCCCTCTCCTTTCTAGGCACAATGAGGCAGCTTCCTGTTTAGAGAAGGCCCAGTCCATGCTTTGCCACCTTACGTAATGAGCAAATAATACAGTTTTTTAAAAAAGGGCATAAAAGGGAGATGGTGTCATTTCTCTTTTCCCATGCGATTACTGAGGCGTCCTGGGGAAGTTTGGGGGCCAGGTACAACTATTCAAAATGAAAAAAGTAAGCTACAATTTGTGTAAGAAACTGGTTGAAGTGGAAACACCAGAATCTTATCATTCTTACCATTATCGAGTAATCTGCAGCTCATTATTAATCGTTTATAGTACAAAATGTCAAAAATAGTAAAGAAATGCCCATTACAATTTCCCAGAGTCCAAGGTGACATGTTTCAACGTCTTGTTTTGTCCAACTAACAAGCCCAAACCCAACGATATTCAGTTTATAATTACTTGAAAAAGAAAGTGTGTTTGCACATAAAAACCTGAGTGGAAACACTAGTTTCAAAATGATATATTCCTATATATTCTATATACTGAATAAAGCGGATCTAAATGTGCATTAATTAGCATTTTCACTTGCTGATTTTCTGGAAATCTGCCCCCATTTGAACGGAAAGCTGGCCGGGGAAAAGCAGCACATCTTCACACTGGAAAAAGCAGCAGCAGCACGTTTCGGCTAAAAGGGATAGTAGTATCTAAAGCCGGCAGGCATAGAAATCCTGGATTTGGTGATAAGACTTGTGCTGTGTCCTGCGCCTCCAGCTGTGTTTGCTATTGTGGCAGTGAATTGAGGTGGAGACTGCGATGAGATATAAAGGTGATTGAGACAGGAAATACATTAGAAATCTTAATTTCTTTAGCACCTTTCACAACACAAATACCAAGCAGCTGAGGAGACAAATACCAACTGCAATCGGGAGCTTTAAGTAGTGAGAGCCAGGAAACGGCCCCCTCCACTGCACAGTGTATTTTCCTTTTTGAAATGTTTGACCTTCACTGATGATGCGATGTTTGACTTGAGAATCTGCTGAACTTGACTCTGTGACCTCACCTCTACAGAAACAAGTCGTGGTTCAATATGAAACTGAAAAGGCGTGACGCCTCCTGTGCACAAACGCTGAGAACGAACCTTCGGTGAAGCAGGAGACATCTTGTTTCCAGCTGTGAAAACCTTTGAAATGGAAAATATTTGCCTTTTTTCCCCCATTTATCGAACCTGGATTTATTTTTCGATGAGGTAGAAGGAGTAGTAGATGCACATTTAAGAACTTTTGATGCGGTGACTTTTTGTACACAGATGATTATTCAAAGCAGCTTCTTTGTATGTCGTAGTGGACGTCTGGAGGGAATCTTTAAGGTTGCAACAAGACCACTAAACGTTACGTCTGTCAGAAAAGTGAGGGTTTTTTTTTTTTCATGTGCGAGCTAAAGCATAATTACAGATGAAGCCTATCTGAGCAAGTTATTTTCTGAAATCTGGGGTTTCAGGCCTGCAAAACAGACCCAGCTGCATCAACCTCACGAAGTACACATTTTTCCACTGACTGATGGACTTGTGGTGTGTGATATTACCTGTGGGAGGGAAACAGTAATCTGACAAACCTGAAGAGCAACTTAGACCTGTAATGATCAGTCACGCATCAACAGCACATTGAATACAAAGTGACTAGGAGGAGGAGGAGGAGGAGGAGGAGGAGGGGGGGGGGGATACTGCTGGCAGCATGTTGCAGGAGCCTGGCTGCACCTGAGGCCGACCTCAAAAGGCGAAAATCTCTCACTTTCCTCCTTGTGTCTGTTGCTGCGGCAAAAAGCCCAAACACACAATCTGCCCATGGAGCTCTAATCCCTCCCGAGGGCGACACCCGAGGGGTCAGACGGGAGGAGGGAGGGAGAGAGCAGCGTTGAAGGGCAAAGGCATCATAGACCAGCCCACAGCGTGTTGGGTCCTGCCCCAGCTCGGCGCTCCGCATCACTCTGTCCCGTCGCTGCGGCGCAGATCACCGCCGCCGCTGCTGAGGCTTCACGGGAGACTCGCCCGTTTCTACAGGTGCGTGGGATCGTTGTGTAAAGTTGCCTTTTTTTTTTGGTTGGTTATTTTTTTTGTGTGTGTGTGTTGTTTTCAGCGTGTTGGCCGGATTAAAGATGCGCACAGAGGCGTGAAATGCTGCTCCGCGATGCATTCATGGGGACTTCGTGACTCTCGCAGTGTCTTTAATGTGGATGGTTTAGACTTTATGCTGCTGCTGCTGTTGTTGTTGTTGTTGTTTTACTGTGTGCATGCCAAGATAAAGTGGATATCTACCTGGAGAAATGAACTCAGTTTAAATGTCTGTACGAGTTCAATTGCCGGTTAGAAAACGGCTGGAGTTTTAGATAAATGCGTATTTACCAATAACTGCTCAGTTCTAGTGTCCCAAATGTTTGACAGTGTAAAAGATGTGGCTTTAAGTCTTGACAGGCAGGAAAACTCTGCCACTAAGTTGGATGGATAAAGGAGCATTTTGATTTAGACCTTGAAAGGGTTTTCTCAGTTTAGAATAAAGTCCTTTTTGTCCTAGGAGGGGTCGTGCCCCCCCTCATTAGTAATGTAGATATGGTCGCTATTATGTGTAATCATTTTTATGTATTCTGGACATTGGAGCGTTTTCCTAAATTAATTATTTCATCATTACTAACTTTGTTGTTCCCCTCCTGTTTATTAATGCAGCCTGGCTCGGATCCTCACGGCCCCGCAGTGAAAGGTTTTTGATTTTTGGAGGATTAACTCAGAAACCACAGGAAATCCTATTTGGCAGCATCAAAAGGAACACTTCCCCCCCGTGGCTGCTTCAGCCTTTTCAAGGGTTCACTACCAAAAGAAAGGAAAGAAATGCCCAACCGGAGGACTATATGACACCATCTCTGTGGATCTAATTGTGAAAACACCTCTGGAAGCACCAAAAAATGGCTTCTTCAAATGCTGCCTACGCTGCCGTGGCCCCGTCCACCGTCTCCACGTCGCCCTCCACAGGAAACCTGCTTCGAATGTTTCGTGAGTACCAGAGCAATGCAGTCATTATGGAGCACTACAACTACACGGGCAAGCTGAATCAGAACAAGTACAAGGCGGGACTCAAACCAGAGGCCATAGCCTTCCTGCTGGTCTGCCTACTTATAGTGGTAGAAAACGCTGTGGTGCTTCTGGCCATCTGGAAGAACAAGAAGTTCCATGTGCCCATGTACTACTTGCTGGGCAACTTGACTCTCTCTGACCTGCTCGCGGGTTTCACCTACATGGTGAACATCATAATGTCGGGTGCCAACACGTTAAACATGACCCCGGTGATGTGGTTCCTGAGGGAGGGGGGGGTGTTCATCATGCTGGCTGCCTCGGTCATCAGCCTGCTGGCCATCGCCATTGAGCGCCACGTCACCATGGTGAGGATGAAGCCGTACCAGGGGGCCAAACAGGGGCGGATGTTTGCTCTGATTGGAGCGAGCTGGCTGCTGTCTGTCTTCCTGGGCGTGCTACCTGTCCTCGGCTGGAACTGTATTGGACAGCTGGACCAGTGCTCCACGGTCCTCCCGCTCTACGCCAAGAGCTACATCCTCTTCTGCATCACCATTTTCAGCGCCATCCTCATGTCCATTGTGGTGCTGTATGTGCGCATCTTCCGCATCGTCAAGTCCAACACCCAGCGCCTGGCGTCAGTGCCACATCGCAAAGGCCTCTATCGCAAGTCCCAGAAGTACATGGCCCTGCTGAAGACAGTCACCATAGTCCTGGGAGTCTTCATCGCGTGCTGGCTGCCCCTCTTTGTCCTCCTGTTGTTGGACTTCTTCTGTCCGGCCAAGAGCTGCGACGTACTCTTAAAGGCAGACTATTTCCTGGGCATTGCTATGATCAACTCCCTTCTTAACCCCATCATCTACACCCTGACCAGCAAGGACATGAGGAAGGCCATCATCAGGCTGCTGTGCCGACACTGCCTCTTAACGAAAGACGGACAGGTGAAGAAGATTGGGATGCCCTTCCTGGAGTGCAGCACCAGTAAGACTGACGCAGCCTCTCACAGGCTGGAGGGACTGGAGACGACGGTGTCCTCCGGTAACTGTACACCCTCTACTATCAAAGCCATTTACCCCAGGATGTCTAAAACATGACAGTTTGCTGAACACTGAGAGCAAACGTTCGTACTCAGCCTTGGACTACTGTTACTGCTTCTCTATGATCTGACTTGTGTGTGTGTGTGTTCTATAGTTGAGCAAGCAAGATCTGAAGTTTCGTGTTGCACTCTGCCAAAGTTTCGTTATTACTCCTCGTGAACAGAAAAAGCTCAATGTGTGTGGTAGATGTCCAAATTGGCAGAAAGACGTGAACCTTTTTTTGACTTTCTGTGCATATTTGTTTTTTAACAGCGAAAAAGAAATGCCAATGCCTTAATTGTAGCAAGAAACTGGCGGTTTCTTGTGAACAAACTAGTATTACATTTCTCTTATGGACACTGAAAACAAGGCCAGTATTTGTCAGAGAGTATTCCTTCTGGGGAAAAAAAAAAAGCCATTTCATTATATAAGCATTTGCTCTTGAACGTGAAATGAAATCAAAGACTGCGCGCAGACGTTTCACATAAATACAGCCAATTATGCTGTACATCTGATAGGCCGGGGTCAAAGCCCAAAGCATGAGATTCATCCTTATCTCCTCTGCCTGTGTAGGAGATAATGATACGTTGTTACAAACACGAGAGCGTCCACACCCAAACTCTGCTGCCAAGCCCATGTAATTTCTGCCATGTGAGTTTTGGTCAGCAGCAAAGCCGGGTAGAGGTCCCCTCGGCCGAGATCAGAGGCTCCGTGAACGCGTCACACGGCGGGCTGTGCTGAGCGGTTTGCAGCGCTGGAGGTCCCTTCGACGTGTGTAGCGCCACATGATGAATGACTAAAAGCAGTAAAGCTGACAGTGGAGGTTTGTTGACGCCTTCCTCTTGGTTTAACAAGCTGGAATATCGCAGTGATATGCTGTAGCATGTTCTTGTTAGAGAAAGTTCCCCATGAAATGATGTCATTTAGCAGACGCACGCTTGTCCCACACAGCAAGAGACTTCATGGGCTTCAAAGTACTGGGGATTTTCATCATGGTCTTGAGATACAAAAGTGGATACTTTGCCAATACTGTACATAACTGTAAAAAGAAAATCAATCTATTTACTGTTTTTTTTAGTATACTTTGTAAATATCTATAGATTTTTCTGAGCTCACCGGAGCTGCATTTTGCATTGTAAAAAATCTCACTTAAATTATGAGTTTTATATGTGCACTGAATAAAACATACGTGAATGATGTTTACATTGTTTACTTTCAATAGTTAATGTCTGTAAGTTTCAGATCTCACTCATCGACATCCTTCCCTTATATTACTGCTAAACATAGCTTACACCATTCTGACGATACATACGAAGTACAGTGTGATAAACTACAGAATAAACTAAATGTTAATTACATTCAAATGATTAAATATTAACAAAAAACTAATTCTATTCCTCATATTGAGACAGAATGATGTGTATATTTTGTTTATTTATTTATTTTTTTTTCCCTTTGCCCCAACTGAATACACACGTTCAGGTTTATTAATATAAATGCACTATGTAAATAAATACTGAGACCACACAATAGAAACAAATGGCCCTGAAATTACTTCTTTCCCTGTAGAAATTAAAGAATTCAATCTGAGGTTGTAGGTAAGGCTGATGCTGAGGCCTTACTGAGGAATATCTTAGGTTATACCATAATATACCATATCACAAGTCAGCAGATGATTATTATCAAAGTACACTAGCTGATAGCAGGTTAAGCATTGACAGTGAATCCAGTAAAACCCGAGTGATGAACAGTTTTAACATTGAACAGTACAAACTGAAACAGCTCACTCATACATGAGTGAGGCTTCAACCGGATAGCGATGAAAGCAAAAACAAAGACAGATATAGATAGGGGCTCAACGTCACCTTACAAAAACCCCACCTCTATGCAGACCACATGATAACCACTGGATATGTGTGCCTGAGGAATAGATGAAGTTGCAGAAACAAGCTGGTGTAGCTGCTGCTTCTGCTATTGTTTACCGTAAGGAAACCACATATTGGCACGCGGTTCTTCCAAGTTATGATAGGTGCGATTATGAGCCTCCCAACACTGTGTGTCATCCTGCCCCCTCTTAACCGCTCACCATGCTGCAGTGGTACACAACTGCGGCATAAAGTCCTTTTCAGAGAAGGAGGATGTTTCAGTTCTCAGCAGAGCCGGTGGGTAAATAATACCAGACAAATTATTTATGATGCTGAACCGCAATGTGGGCACCATCAATGTTTCCATTCAGCATCTTATTCTCATTATCGATATATTTTTTGATATATGATTTAATCATTTTGTATGGAAGTTACACTTACAGATGCCTATGGAAATAATGTATTAGCACAAATGCTCAGCAATGTACTTTATATTTACCTTTACGCACAGAGTTCCAGTGCCAGAGTCCAATTCTTTTTCATATCAACCTTAAACACAAGTTAAGGATTTCTTCTCCTCCTCATAGAGACAGGGAGGGATATTTGGGTCGGGGTATTCCTGCAGAGGGAAAAAATGAGCTAAACGTGGTGACATGTTCAATGGGACTCTCATTTTGCCCACTGAATGGTTGATTTTTTAATTCTGCATTTCTAAATACATCAGTAACAAAGAATAATGCCAAACACAACTTAACTGTCAATCTGTAATCAGCAATATTACTTCTATATTATAATTCAAATTTATTTACCAATGCAGGCTTGCATTGTCTGAACCGGTCTACCGTCTAGTCCTCTGCAAAAAAAAATTGCAAATTGTGGTTTGATCAAACATTTAGGGATTAGAAATAAACAAGTCAAATAGGATTCCATCTGTGTGATCTTTAGTAAATCTACAACCACTTATCTGCCCATCATCCTGACAGTTGTCACCACATGAACAAGACATTCCAACTGACAGAAGAAAAGTTAGAAAGCAGGCAGAGAGGTTGAAATTGTTTGCTAAAAGTAATTTAACACTTAATTGAAACAGGTAGTTAGAAATAAGGGTGAAAGTTGGCTGCCTGTATAGTTAAACAGCTCAAATAATTAGCTAAAAGTAATGTTCACGTTAGGAACATTAGGTGGTGTTGGTGAAGTGGTTCTTGAACTCATCTTAAAGAGCTGTGGGCGAACATCACACAGAAAGGTTGGGACCCAGCAGTCTAAACTTTAGTAAACTGACTAATCAACCTAGGAGCCTCTTCTAAATAGCATCTCATGTCTTCCACAGCAAATGGATGTTGCTCAGCTGTATCACTATACACTAATTTTATTTATATATATAAATAAATAAATAAACAAATAACTATAACAAAACCTCTATTTGAAAACTGCATAAAGAGTTTCTCTCTCTGCAATGTCTCACCATTTGTGTAATTCTGAGGGAAATATGTAGGAATTTACAAGACGTAACAAAATAGTTCTGCAGCGACATCTAGTGGCCAACAACCGACACATCCTTGACTAACACTACAAAATAATCAATCCATGTTGCGGAAATAAAATCAGAGACTGCTGAATCAAAGGTCTGAGATATTTAATTTTTAAAGCAATTTAAAGAACATAAGAAAACAAACAAATTTACAAAAAAATAATGTACACAACATTGCTGACAACACCGCCAGCCTTCATCTACCAGTCAGTGCTGACGAAGCTCCACAGCTGGTCGCTTACGTCACTCCGAGGTCGCGCAGATGTGTCAATGTTGATGGGCGTGGCCAGATCTGCACCGTAGTGCACTGCAGGAGTAGAGAACAGACTGACTGATGTGAAGCCATATCAACATACACAATTCACCCAAAAATTATCAACAGAAAACAAAGCTGTACCTCCTCTTAAGATGTTGGGTTTTGTGTCATATTCCCACTTGATCTTGGTTATTAGGTAGTACACCTGAGCCACATATCTGTTGAGGGAAGAATAAAAGCAACATACATCAACTCCCAAATGTAACTGCTGTCACATGAGTAGTGTAGCGGGGCGAAACAGACTAATGCAAAGCTAACTTCAGGATGTTTCCAAAAAGAATGGTGCTTAATGTTTATATGAGTCCACTTCGGTCTGTGGACGAGCAGTCCGTTACTGTCCACTACAAGAGTGGGAGTGGTTTTCTTTTAATTCTGTGCTCAGGGGTCGCACAGCTTTTTAAGAGTAAAATTACAGCACTTTCATCTAAACTGTTTCTATAAACGCCAGGAGACAATAAAGAAATACGACGACAGGATTGTTTCATTTCAAATTATACAAGATTTTTGGTTTGCATGAGTGAATGTGTAGATGATGAAACACCAGATTATAATCTGGTGTATATTTGAATTCAAGCACATTCATATCAGAACCTTGAAAACATAATGGTTAAAATCAAGCATTTTCCAAACTTTCAAGACTTTGTACGAACCCCGTGCGCACTGTGCAGGGGAGTGTTCTGCCCTGATTTCAACAGAGCACGCAGTAACGATTTGATGGCATCAGCTTTAGGAATGCAAGGAATGATTATTTTTATTATATATTAATCTATAAATTATTTTCTGGATTCAGTTTTGTCTATAAAATGTCAAAAAAAATAGTGAGACATGCACATTAGAAACAATACTTGTCTGACCGAGATATTCAGTTTACAATCATATAAAACATAATGACTGACATGATTAATCAGTTATCGAAATACCAATTCATTTTCTGTCGATCAACTAATCGATTAATCAGCTCTCAGCTGCTGCCTCACATATAGCAGGCTACTGTTTTCAAAGGGCACAAATTGCAAAACATCCCAGAGTGACTGGATAAACTGTCAATCATTTAGTTGTTACTTTTCAAAACATTCTACAAGAATGAAAATCTGTAGATTAAATGGGGAGGTCCAGGAACTATTGACAAACACGATAAGTAAAACTTTGATTTCTAACGTGCTGACTGACAGTAGCAACAGCAGTGGCATCATTCCTTTGACAATGGACCCTTTTATTACTCAACATCTGAGACTCACACTGCTGAAGGGATGACCTCGGTGGTGTCTTCATTCACTTCGTTCTGAAGAGTCTGAAGATCGTGTTCAGCATTTCTCAGGCTCTCTAGCTCTCTCTGCAGAAACCTGGAGGAGGTGGTTAAGGATGCTAGCAAAGAATAGGGTAAATAAAGCAAAAGAGGATTCATAAATGACACTGAAAATATATTCCCCCCCATTGCATCTTCCATGGCGAACGCAGACATATAAAAAGATACTGTAATTCTGAGTCAGTCATCTGGCTCCTGGCTGTGCACTGCCTCAGCTGCTCACGTAGGCTCTCCAGCTCCACCTCCCTTCGCTTCTTCTCCTCCTCCATGTCCAGCAGACTCTGGCCCGCAATCTCCTCAATCTGAGCCACATCTGGGGATGAAGGACAGTGATAAAGATGACAAAGGAGTAAAAGAGAGAGAGAGAGAACAATGAGGATGAAGATCTGAGGGGCTGGGTCCAAGTCTATTTGAAAGATTTTAATCTGGCTAGTTGTTGCTGATATTCTATTGGGCACAATACAGGACTTGCACTCAATCTCACATATACTGTAGTTGTCTTATTCATCTTTACGTGGCAGCGGTAACGCAACGAAAAGAAGAGGACACTGACAGCTGGAAAACAAAACATCATTACACGGCTGATTTCTTGCCTTTTAAAATCTGCATGATCGTGTTTTTTGTTTCCACGTGTCGGTCAAACAGCGCCTGATGTTCATCTTTCACTCGTCTCAGCTTCTCATGTTGGCTGTTGTTGAAGGCCACCAGCTCAGCCCCCATCTCCTCCAAGTCTTGAAATTTATTGCACTGAGCCATTGTGTTGACACCGGCAGCTAGGAAGCACAAAACAGAAGAGATTCAGCTGGAAATAATGTGTGTGTGTTTGTTTTATGCAGGCTTGTTAAGGTTCACATGATCAACAACAATAAGGCTCCTCCTCCGGTGGTGGAAGAAATATTCAGACGTGTCACTTCAACAGAAGTGGCACAACCACAGCCGTAACATGCAAGAGGTCCTGTAACTTATTCAGAATTTAACTCAACAGCATCGAGCTGTAAATTGATCTTTATTGTATAAAGTGTGTTGACTTCTTGCTCGATACTTAATATAATGCTCAGTAGTTTGATCTGAAAGAATACATGGTAATATTTTTGTTTCATAACGTCAAGATTTATATATATTTTTTTTTATAAGGTTTCTCTCAGACAAAGGCAGTCGCGCAAGAAGAGACATCTCTCCGTTTTGAAGAGAAGAGTAAGTGAATCCGACTACGTAACAGTTACCGCAAAGCTGCACTCATTTTTAGTAAGTATATATTAATTTCCAACACGCTGTATTTTTTATTCGACAGTCAAAGCAACATCCTTCAGACACGTCGGCCGAAACGCATGAAAGCCTCGCTGTGTTTTGTCTACAACGTGCAGCGTAAACGCTGGTTACGCGGCCAACTAAACGACGCTGACATGATACTTACACACACGTTGCAACAGAAATTATCGACTTTATAACTATCTAGTACCATCAATGTTTGCGGAAGAAATAAGCTAATCTTTGGTAGAAGCGGAACAACGTACCGGACAGCTCGCTTCCGGGATTCAAATTCAGACCTCGAGCGCGCCTCTTGTGCTTCTTGTTCTTCTTCGGCGGATATCGAGCAGCCGCCCACGTGCATAGCGCCACCTACTGTACAGGAGTGAGCTGTCATGTACAGTAACAGTCCATGTAGCTAGAGCCGCAATCAAATTACACCAAGAAGTATATTGAATCCCCGTCCTAAGGTTATGGAGTAACGAAAAACTCAAACATCCCGTCTTTTATTATTATATTCCTATTGTTTTTCATGAATATAGAACCTTTACTTTGTTTTGCTTCATGTCTACAGTATTAAATGCTGTAGAGCAAGTAAACTTTAAAAGATTTTAGAAAATGACTCACTGGATCTACAATGTACTGATTGTATAATTTTAATAAAGAACACTATTTAAGTTTAAAAATTATTTCCAATTTATACTGCACAAGATAAAACATTTGCAATAGGCCAAGCAGTTTAACAATTTACAATGAGCTCTAGCTTTAAGCTTCAAAATCAAACAAATTTAACAAATATTTTTTTCTACATTTTAAAGACATATCTACAGATCAACTATAGGTTATCGTCTTTAAAATCTGAATGCTAATTGTAGCAGTTAGCAAACAAGCTAGCAGGTTCTGTGCCTTTGTGGAAATTCTCTTCGGGTGCACCACCTCATCTCTTGACATTTGGCATTTAACATTATGTTTGCTTTCCTTTAGATATGGTGCATAGTGAATAGGAAACCAATTCTGATTTCCTAAGCACTGAATAAAAATACATACAATTATTGGACAACAGAAAACCTATATTTCTTAATCCATTTCCTTTGGCTTATTACTTTTGAAAATATTAAAATGTTTAGTGTAGCCCAGACACAGGTACAATTAACTTTTAAAGGTGTTTATCCATCCACAAAAGTTATATTTTGTATATTGAAAATGAGTGGTCTCAAGAGAGGAGCCCCAGATGTGAAGGGTTTCACACTATTTCTATCTAGTCCACACATTAGAAACATGTACTGTTCTAGTTTATTTCACCTGGTTCAAACCAGTTCACGCATCTGCTTGAATCAGCTGTGGAAGGACACACGATGGCCAGCGAGCTTGCAAACGTGTTCACAGCGTTTTTAAACTTAGAAATTAAATGTCTAAAAATGCACAGGGATCAAGCTTTACTGCATTTTTATTAGTTATCGTGAAATCTAAACACAACGTGGCTGTAGCAAGAGAAATTGATCCCATCATCTAATTAAATTTAAACTCAATTGCAAATATAAACATTAAAAATTACAGGTAGTAATTCAAAATCTTTAGCCATTTAACACACGGTCATCAAAAAAGTCAATGTGCATAACACAATGAAAAACAATGCAGTTTTAATACTGTATTTAATTCTTAGACCATAAAAAGGAATGGATTGTACTGGTGGCAGTTGTCTGAGATGGCGGATCAGTGCAAGCTGTTATCACTCCTTGTTTTTCTGCTTTTCTTTCTTCTCCTGTGCTTTTCGTTTCTGCCTGCCAAGCTGTCTGAAGAACAGTCTCTTGGGGTTCAGACCATAAGCCTTCAGCCTTTGTCTACTGAACTCCCGGCCGCCTATTTTCACCCCGAGGGATCCCGACATGGGGCGTCCACCTGAATGCTTGTGCTTTGTCTTGGACCATTTCGGCCTCTCAGTCCTGTTTTGCACCTCAGCAGCTTTACCTGCTGCCTCCACCGCAGTAACCACCGGCTGGGACTCCTCATCTGGTTTCTTCTTTTTCTTGGGTATCAGAATTTCTTCCTCCACGGTCTCATCCTCTCCGACAGCTTGGGCATGTATCTCTTCTGTTGAGTCCACAGTGGCAGCAGCGTCACCGTCCTCTGCCTCTGTGTCTTGCTTCTCAGTGTTCTTCAGTTGATCTCTTCGCTTCTTCCCCACCTTGGTCTTAGGCTCCTCTGTATCTTCCCTGTAGATTAAATTCAGGTGAATATTGGTACATACTGCTACAGTAACAGATTTATTATCAGGGACGCAGTTGATCTAATGTGCATTGGGTTACACTCACTCAGAATATACAGAGCTCAGGATTTCTTTCTTCTTCTTTTCATTCTTGGCCTTGATTTCATAGTTCTTCAAATCACTCATCTCTTCCTTGTCCGACCTCAAGAGAACAAAAGAAAATCATCCAAGTGTAGTGAATCTGAGACAACAGAACAGGTGTAACGCTTCAACATGAAGGACAGTCAGTACCTGAACATGCAGGTCTTCTTCAGAGAGCACCATTGGTTCAGCTCCTTATCGTTAGCATTTAAAATCTAAAAGAACAACAATGGAATTTCATTAGTTCAAATCAACTATTTAACTATTCGGAGTTCATGTCCGCTTTAAAAATTTCCCATCTGCTCCTACTTTCTCTAATCACTGTGTGGTCTGCTCAGAGAGAAGATTAAATTGAGATCATTCCCTGGTCAGAGCTCTCCCTGGAGGAAAAGCAATACCAGATCAGTCACCTCAAGACTCATCACTGCAGCATTACTAACCAACATCCAGTCAGCCTACATTATAGCCATTTTCCTCATTTTATTTTGCTGTATTACCATTGACCACTCTAAACTCCTCCCCCCGAACAGCAACTGTCCAATCATAGTTTAGCAGCTTAAAGTTGTCACGTCAGCCAGCTACAAATGTGAAGTCGCCACCTTTATCTTTGCAAACTGCAGAGAGAGCGAAACGCGTCATACTCTGAAAACCACACCCATCGAAGGGGAGAACTATTGGCGCCACAAAATGCAACCAAGGGCTGAAATGCTAACAAAATGCCTGTAGCTAGCTAAAAACAGATTTAATCACATCACAGGATTATTTTAGCACCAGAGAGGACAAACTCAATATTATCAGTCTGTCTCAGTGTCTGTATCTGCTTTTGTCTTCGTAAAGACTCGGCTTTTCGGTTCGGCAGCTTATAAAAACTCAGTTCTGGGTTCTATATCCTGTTGGCAGTGCATCCTACCGCACAAGAGCTTTTGTGCATGTTTGTTGTTTGCTAGCAGACCGAATGGAGAGCGATGCATTGTTTTCCCCTCCGCAGTGGGCGGGACTTAATTGCGCTCTGTCTCTGTGTGTGTAAATGCGGAAATGGAAAGATTGACATGCACAGCTAGCAAAAGAAACATGGGTGGACGGCGAATTGGGGAATTGGCGAAAAGTCAGGAGTTGGAAGTGCAGCTGTTCTCACCTCATCAGTGGTCAGGCCGAAGTCGTTGGGCAGGACCTGCCTGTAGCGGAACCTGCATGGGAGGTCGTCGATGATGTCCTCATAGTCCAGTTTATAGTACTCATCCAAGTACTGCTCAAAGCTTTTCTCCTCTGAAACGCACACAGCCTGAAGTTAGACAACAACTATAACCCAGGATAGCTGTTTCAATGGCAGGACAGTTACTGACACTTACGTGGATCAAACACAGGCTTGTTTTTGGTGATGACCTCTGCAAAGTGAGACCTTTTTTTTCTTTTTTTGCCCATTTGTGGCATATCCACCTTCATCCTCTCCTTTTTCTTCTTCTTCTTGGAGGAAGCCTGCTGGTTGGGGTCATAGTCTGCATCCATCTGTTTCAACAGCATGACTTTGGGTTAGTGAGTTTCTATTTACCAAAATAAAAAAACAAAACATTTGTCCAGCAGATCTCTGCACCGTACAGGCGACCAGCTGAAAGGAGAGACTAATGCTTTTGGTAAAAATTAGTTGACTAACAATGAAGTTTTCATCATCGCAGTGGGGCGCAGAAGCGCCATTCTCCTCTCCATCATACTCTTCTTCACCGTAGTCGTCCTCTTGTTCCTCGCCGGTCCACGTGTCCCAGTTCCAGTGCTCTGTCACACACACAGCTTGCTTTCATTAACGCAATTAACTGAACTAACATTTTCTTTATGAATCCACAATCAAACTTTGCAATCTAGTTCTTGTTGCAGCACAAGTATTCAAATGCTTTGACGTTTCTCTGCATGATTCTTTAGGAACTTCAAGAAGAAGCTTTAAATCTTAAGTGTTGGATATAATGATATGAGTTCAGTGCCAAGCATTGCATCAACAGGTTTAATGTGGTGGAATTAATACTGCATTCAAATAAATCCTGCAGGTGTCACCACACAGACTTACCTTCAAGTTCATCTTCATCATCAAACTGAGGCTTCTCCTCTTCTTCATCTCCGTAGTACTCATCTCCAAAGAATTTCTGCAAAGTGGAAGAAACAAAATGTCGCTGATAAGTTTAACCGTAAGTAGTAAATGGGTAGTGGTAGAAGTAGCTCTGGTTTAAAGGCAGGACGCTCCAATTAGCCAAACACAGTGCAGCTGTGTGAGCTGGGCAGTCTTGTGAAAGCAGAGAGTTGTGTTGAATCAACTAACTTCACTTTATCAGGTGAACGGCGCTGCCAGGAGCGTCTTTGTCAGCCAACAGGAAATTTGGCCGCACTGAGCATCAAACCAAAGACCCTTCTTATTGTGAGGAAACAGCGCTAACCCAACATACCTCCCACACAAAATGATCCGCACAAGCGCACACACATTCCTGACAAGTCTAAATGCCGAAAATCTGTAGCTCTTAGATTTTGAACACTGAATAGCAGCAGCATGATATTTAAGTGTTCAAATTGAAGGAGAATCCGTACGTTTTAAAGAGCGAAGTGTGCTTTCTGACAGTACTCTCTTTATCATGTCAACATTTGCCAAGCCCCGACCCCCTTAGTTACTGTTGCTACGCCTGCCATCCTTTACATTATGTCACAGCACATAGCAGTTGACAGTGTTAAAGATGGCAGATTTACCACTCAAAATTAAAAAATTTTAAACAATGGGTCCTTGACTTCAGATAAAGATAGACAAAGGCAGACGTCTCATTTATAGCTAGCAACGGTCAGTTTTGTCATCCAAAATGACAAATGTTGCTGGCTGACTTCATAAGCTGCAGCTAGCTAGCTAATTAAGCTAAAGTTAGCTTCATGATTTGATGGAAAACGCCGCCTCTAGCGGACCTTTACGTGTTTCCAGCTGACTCGTTTTAAAAAGAGAAACTTGTAAAAGAGTTCTTTAATATTCACTTGATGGCTACACATGATATCACTTTCATTCATTAAACAGACTGCTTATCCCGAAGGGTCGCGGGGGGGGCTGGAGCCAATCCCAGCTAACATTGGGCGAGAGGCAGGGAAACACCCTGGACTGGTCGCCAGTCAATCACAGGGCAATGATATCACATGTCCCAGACAAAAAGTCAGCATCCTCACCAGCTGATGGCCCATATTAACAACACGGAAATACAGAAACAGCATTATTCTTGTACTTAAGTGCAGAACTAGCAAGTCTGTAAGTCTGATAAGTGTCTGATCTTCCATTTTTCACCCTATTTTATAGTACCGTCACCAGCTTAGCTGCTTTGCTTAAATACAATAGGGTAGATTTATACATTTGTTTGTAATTATGAAAGGTATGTTTCACTTTTATTGTTAAAAGAGAAAAAGGCTTTTAGGATGAGGACTAACTGGCAAATGTAATGCTATCTCGGGTAACGTTGGGCTGGGGTTTGTAGTGCGTTTACTTTCCCAAATCCAATAAAGAGCAGGACAAAGCTGCTAACACTAGCCTAGACTCAGACACGACAGCATCCAGGAGTCCAGCTTCCACAGCGGGAAAATACTACACAGTGGATGGGCCAGACGTGAACGGGGCTTTCTTCCTAACGCTGGGCTAGGTCACTACTGTAGGTAGCTAGTTAGCCAGTTAGCCAGACATGCCAACATTTGCAACTAATATTAGAGCAGAAAAACACACTATTTAATTCCTTACATTTTTTCACTTGTGTTTTGCAAATAAAAATGACACCAGCCTCAATACCCCTTCAGTCCAGAGTATCTCTCTCACTGCAGCCCGATGCACACTCCTTCGACATGTGTCAAATCCAGTTTGACAGGTCTTCTGTACCTAGTTACAATTCTTCATCTCGGTTTGGGGTGGGGGTTTAGCTATTGGTCAATAAAGCGAGCACACAAATACCAGCTCACACAGAAAAACTGAGACTGTCTTGCAAAAGCATTTAGCTGTCCATCTGTCTGTATCCATGTTTTTGTAGGCATCCGTGTGTGTGTGTATACACCCACCTGCATGAGCTGGTCGTGTTGTTGTGGATCAAATTCTCCCTCAAGGTCAACCTGACTAAAGGCGAGCTGCTCGTTGCCAGTCAGCTCCTGAAGCCTCTTTAGCTTCTCCATAATCTCATTTCGCTTCAAGTTCTTCAGCTGCTTCAGCTGCTCCCGCTTCTGCTCTTTCTCCTGAAATAGGTGTAGGTGTTTGGAAAGGGAGCAAAGGAAACGCACAGTTTGGTTTGGATGAAGGCATATTTGGATTTAATACTGAGAAGACGAGACAGCAGAGGTTAATCCTGAGGCATCAAGGGGATGGTTAAATTGTATTTTACATGATTACACACCTTTTCCTTCCTTCCTTTCACTTCCTCCCTTTTGCGCTTTCTGCTGTCGTCTTTGGAGCGCACAGACGTGGCGATGCTGCGGGGGTAGGTCTTGATCTGCTGAGCATCGGGCTCTTCAAAGCGGAAGTTGTAGGTCCTCTCAAAGTTGGCTTGCCGCTCCAAGAAAGTCTCCCCTTCCTCTTCAGAATCCTCCACATCATCCTGGACCACCTCGTCGTAGGTTGGGATCCTTAATGCATTGGGGGCGATTACTGTACACATTTAGGCTACATAGGAGTATGAATGAATCTAACATCCACGCTTGGAGCAACATACCGTTCAGCATCACCGTCATCTAGGTAGCCCTTGTTAAGGACGTAGTCTCTCAGGAAACGCTCCTTCTCATCCAACTCCGGGTCATTCCAGTAGTCCCTTAAGTACTTCTGTCTCAACCCAAATGGGTCTCATTAGTAAGTTAAACGCAGGCCTCTGCTTTTTTACACTCTCTCCTGTATAGTTCACAGACACTCACCATGTCCTTCACCTCCTCCGGACCGTCGAGCTCAGTCTGGCCTTTCAGCCACTCCACATAGTCTGCCTCTTCTTTATCCTACAAACGAACACAGAAGTAGTAAGACATTTATGCTGATCTGTAACGCTTGTGTACGTCTCCATTGCAAGACGGGAAGTAACTGTTGACACCTTCTCTTCCTGCGTTTTGATCCTCCTGGTCAGCAGCTGGGATCTCTCCTCTCTCTCACTGCCCTTGTCGTCGTCGTCGTCGTCGTCGTCATCATCATCGCTCTCCTGGATGAACTGACGGAAGCTGGTGGAGAAGGTTTTGGTTTCCACAAATAGTCTGCAAGTACATTTGCCAGACACCTTCTGATGTGTGCGAGTCTTACCTTTCCTTCATCTCCCTCTGCTCCTGAATGTAGGTAGGGGAGGCAGCTCTCTTTGAAAGAAAACAATGATGATTAATAAAACATCTGTCACGGGTAAGTATCTCCACGCTCCCGAGGGGACTAAATCATTTGGTAACACTACCTCTATTCTCTTGGCGATGGCCTCCTCCTCATCACTGTCGTCGTCATCCTCAAATTTGCTGTAAAATGTATTAAAAAAAAGGATTGCAGCTTGAATTCTTTAAGTGTGCCAGAATGATTCAATCCTATGAACTGTGCTAGAAGTTAACTTATGACTACATTAGATACTACTTATATCACTTATTTTCAGCAAAGAGAAGGGCTGCTCTTGAGAGAGAGTGCGACGTCGCTGTTTTACTACACTCTCAGCCGACAAAGACAGATTACGATGGCGTACTGTAGGCTTCCTGACTGTTGCAGCCTGGAGTATTAGAGTGTCAATAGCAGGCTTTATGTGTAAAGGTAAATAATGTATTCGTTTGTTTAAAATCGCCCTTAATAGAACCACATCTCGTATGTATTGTGCAATACTGGGCTGACAGCAATACATACACTACTGTTTAAATTACTGGTTGTGAAAGACTCAAAACATCAGTTTCAAAGCTACATTATATACATTGCATATCACGCAAGAATTATATTTTTTTTATAAAGCTCATTGTGTCTCTGCCGTCACATACTGGATTCTTCTAAAAGGACACCTCTGGAGTTCTCCTATATATGAGAGCAAAGACAGGGATCATTTCCTACATTAAGAAAGTGGATACAATGCTTTTAGTCCTTAGTCTTGATGATAGGACCAAAAATACATCACTCTGATTTCATTTCCTTTGATAAATACGGGCCCAGAAAGCAAGTGATGGCCCACTCACCCTTCCTTCTCTAGTATGACTTTACGTTCATAGTCCTTGAGATACATGGGCTTTACTGCTTCCTTCGAGGTTGAAGGCTTCTCCTGGCTGGTGGATGCATCTGAAAGGCAGAGTTTGCTCTCTTGTTATGTACATGTATGTAACATACATAAAAGACACAGAATCTGCGAAAGCAGCACCAATGATTGAACTTAAATCACCTTCCGAGTAGAACTTTGCATCTGTCCGATAGATCTTGGGGTCTTTCTTCTTCAGCAGTGACAATGTCCTGTAAAAATCCCGTTCAACTTCAGGGTCCAGTTCCTGGGAGGGCAAATAAAAACGAGACGACCTGTTAACGGCCCGTAACTGAGACGCCGCCATCTGTTGATACTGAGAGAAAAAGAAGCAGCGATGCTAACCGCTTCACTGTCATCAGAGCTGGACTCAGACGACTCGGAGCCAGTCTCGTCAGCTCGGTCTCCGTATCGGTCCTTCACTGCACAACAACACACATATATATACATAAATTATAAACATTATAAATAGCAAAGCGCCGTAGAAAACAACTTAAAGCTAGCTACACGTTCCCACGTTGGCTTGTTATCCTGGTGGATTAGCCATCGTTAGCTAGCAGTGACAAACTTACGTCTCTGTAGCTCTTCTTTCTGTCGGTATTTCTCATATTTCTGCGCGAATTGGGAGTTGATTTTCAATTCTGACCTGCCTGCCATGGTTTGAATGAGGGATATAGCTTAAAGCTATAATTAAAACTACACGCTAGTGAAGAGAAGTCATTTCAGCTGCTATACGCGTGTGAAAAGCTGAACCACGTGGTTTCCGGTGCACAGGTCTAGATACATTACATACATTGTCCACTAGGGGGCACTGATGCTAAATGTCCCTAATCAAATATAGACCTTCAGTTTCACTAATGTTGCTCACTCGCCACTTTAGCCTTCAAGATATTTTTTTTTACTGTGACAGACAGAAGCACATCTCTAGAGTATGTTGTTATTCACTAATGTTCACAACATTTTTTGGTAACTAACTTTATTTTCACTCTATAATTGAGTGAAACTCACTTTTTAATAACCCTTGTCTTAGAAACAATAGAAACAAACAAGCAAAAAAAATAATTACAGAATTACATTTGAATTAATTTATAACTTATAAAAGACATATATTCACATTTACAATCAACCAACAGGTATTTTTGTTTTATTTACAATAAAATAACAGTAAAAAATGTATGGCAGTGTATTAAAAATGTTTCACCTGCCATGCATAGGGTTAAGTCAGATGTGAGTCTAATATTGACACAAAGGTAAAACTCTCTATGTGTTTATCAGTCACAGTCAGTCACATCACCATTAGTGAGAAAATAAAACGTCCCACAAAGTGTAAATAATATAATTGATTAGTAAAGTGAGTCTGTTTTGGGAATCAGTAAAAGGACAGGACGCTTTGTCTTTCCTGGATTACCAGAGAGGATGTTTACTTAATGTGGGAAGAGCTGAGGGGGCAAGACTCTGTGATGGATGAGAATAAACAGTGCAACAGGTGAACAAGACCTGTTGGAAGAGCTTCCAGAATAAACTGGATTTGACTGACATGACACAGATATGTCTCATGACAGTGACATCACAGGCCAAAGACATCAAGGAGGACCCCTGAAATAGTATAATATAACTCAGCAGAAACATCAAAGCTGTGACCTGATTCAGGTGCTGAATATTGAATATATAATTCACAGATGGCGCGTGGCGCATGATGAAACAACAGTATGATGCAAAACATGATTGTGTGTCTAAAGACACAGTAGTTCATCCCATATACTTTGTAAAGTTCCTCTAAATTCATAATACTTTGCCTGGACACAGACCATTTTCACTCCTATTTTTAAATCTGGAGAGACCCATTAGTATCCTACTAGTACTTTTAAAAGTTGCAGATAAAGTCATTGAACAGCTCACAACTTATCTTAACACAAGCAATTTTTGTTTACATATGCCGTTTGACTTTAGAGATAATCTTTCCACCAAAAACAGCCTCACGCCTAACAGATCAAATAGAATATAGGCTTGATAAAGGAGCAGTAGTTGGTGCTTTATAATTTAGTTTCTTTAGCACTGGTGTTGGTGTCTTCATTATCTTCTTATAGGATGCAATGTTTTAAAGATACTGATGCAGTGCAGACGTTTTTGACTGGGGTGGCCCAAGTGGGCACTGACTTATGCAGGGGTGTCATGGAGTATATGAATGTGCACGCAAACACACACACACACGCACACGCACACACAGGTTAGAATAGCATTAACTTCCAATTCCTGTATCCACTACTATTACCTACTTTAATGTCTAACATTACAGTATCATACAGTTTCTTACATTCCTTTGTTTACATTTTTAATTTCAAACATAAATAGAGCAGCCAATCACAACACGCTATACAAAGGTTGGCATCACCTCCTGTCCACATATTGGAGGACGTGGGAGATGAACTAGATGCTATTTTAAACATTTTTAACAAGGTAATTTTCATTATCAAGAGTATTCTAAATATCTTAAAAACATGTCTGGAGAGGAACTTTCATTTTCTTTGTCACAGTCTGCCAGGCTCCGCCTGTAAAAGCCAAAGTTCATCATTCATTCATTCATTCATTATCCATACTGCTTATCCGTGTGAGGATGAATTATCATTAAATTAGTGGGGGCACAGTAAATGTGTGTGGACACCTGAACATTACATCCATGTGTCATTGTTGAGCATCTCATTCCAAAAGAGATGTTCATTAGAGATGAACATGCTGGCTATCCACAATGTTTGTGTTCAGGCCAGTCAAATTCCTCCACACCAAACTGGGAAAGGTCTTTCTTTATGGAGCTGGCTTTGTCATGTTGAAACAGGAAAGTTAGGACAATAAGAACAAGTTGTAAGCTGCACAACTGCTACTGCGTGTTGCCATGACCAGCACCAACTCCTGCCTTCTACACACGGTTGCCACAGAGTAGACAGGGTTGTATTATAATATTTCATTGCTTTTGAGAAACAGAATGGGAAGAGCTGGAGGTTTTTAAGTTTTTATAGAAAGTTAATACAACTGATTCAGGGGTGTTACCATTAAGAATCTGGCTGTTTAATCAGATCATCCAAATTATACTTTATTCTTGACCCCTATATTGCCAGGAAAAACCCACAAAAGCTCTTTTGGGGGGTTGGGACTCAACTGAACACTGAAACGAGTCATAAATACACTTGAAAGAAAGATTTCCTGAGAACTGACATGTTAACTCAGATGTCTGCATGAAGCCTGAACAAGTGACATATTTAAAGATTTAACATAGAGACAAGTACTGTAATATGCAAGTACTGTAATACTGAAGTGCTTGATAAGAACCATGGGGCCTGAGTCATTATATACTACCATTATTCAAATTATATGTACATTGACAAAGACACACACAGGCAGATGTGATTCATTTCAACAGAACTGGACTGAACAATTTACATCAAGTTAATTTATTTATTTACATTTACTAGATGCACAAGAAGGGATGGGGAGGTTGTTTTGGGGAGCAGGTAAGGGATACGCTGTTGCCTCAGACAGCTCCTGCTCCTTTGTGAGCATCTGAAAAGAGACAAACAGTGTTTTTTCAAATTTGTGTCTAAAAAATGCACAAATTCACAACCAAAATGATATTTTTAAAAAACTGATAAAACCAGAGGGTTCTCTGAGGGGACAGACTTTATGTGGGTGGATTCTAACAGTTTAAACTATAAAATCTATGAACATCCTATCCTCTGTGAACCACTTTGATCAAATATTGTTAGTAGCGCCATTGGTCAGGCTGTTGTCTGGTGAGTGTGTGTGACGCTAGTCTCTCCCACAGTCTGAGCAAAGGTCAGTGAGGGTCCAGTGTCTGGGACTGGTTGATTTTGTTACTGTTCATTGATCAGGTGAGCAGTAACAGCGTATCCTCACACTTTGGGACATCATGTGTCTTAACCATCAGGCGAAATTGATTGGAACCTGATCAGAAATGCCATCGGATTGTGATATTCTACACCAACATTTGAACAAAGAAGAAACACCAAAATTAGCGTTAATTGTGTAACTGTTTATGAATGAAGCTGAAGTCATACACCTGTAAAAGTAAACAACATCAAATGTGCTGCAATCAGAAAGAACTGTCTTTAGGGAACTAGGTGTTCAGTCTTTCTTTCACATTGAAAAACACCTGTAGTGAGTAGAAAACATGACATCAGCAGTATTTATTCCATTCACATGTGAACGTAACTGGAACGATCCAGCCTGCCACATGTGACCTTTGTGGTTACATTAATGATTAATGATTCAGATGAAACGCTTCTTTGAAAAACAGATATTTCCTGTAGACAAAAACAAATTGTCCTGCAGGATTGGACGTCATGATCACTGCTTTTGCAATGAGTGTTGAAAATGGCACAGATTTACACTTATCGATGACATAGCTGTATTGTTAATCAATTTACAGTATTTAGATTTTCCTCAGAGGGGGGATCTGAAAGTCTTTTCTTATCTGTATGTTTGCCCACATCTCTATAGATGTGTCAGTTCACCTTTTCACTTGTTAACAGCTCAACACTTGCGCTCTTTCTCAGCCTTGAACTTTGTACATGACATGCCTATAGTGGGGCTTGACCACAGATCGGCAGCGTCACAGAGCTGTTTGTTTCCCTCCTCTTCTCTGATAGCTGTTGTTGTGGCTTACTCTTAAAGCTACTACAAAACATGATGAATGAAAGAAACAACCTTTATTAAACTTTGGCCACATGATTGTCAATATGATTTAAATGTACCTGATCCCAAGAGATGATAACTTAAAACCCATCACACCTTTCAAAGTGCAAATCAAAACAAATATTCTCATGAATATGTCTAGCAGGCTACCTAGCATCAATATACTCTACTTTTGGCTTATAAACAGCACCAGACAGCACTCAAGTTACTCAAGTTGACCATGCTCCAATAAAATTATATATAGATGCACATGTAAAGGAGATGGAATTATTAACAAATTAAGAGGGGTATTTATTCATGTATTCAGACTGTTTTCAGAATGTATAAAGTTTGTAAAAGACTTTCAGGCTCCCATGCATGAATTATTATGTCTTTTACTTTTATGTGCAAATAAATGTAAGTGATGTTTTGCTGTGACGGCCTGACATTCTAGGAAATAGGCCTTGTTTTCCAAAGAAGAACTACAAAGCACAGTCAGCCCCCCCCTAAAAAAACAGGGAGAAAAAAACACCTTCACTGCCATGTCAGGAGAATATGTTCTCATCTGCCACATACCACAACCAGCATTTCAGCTGTCATAATAACAACACAGAGAAGGAAAGTAAGACATGGCTTTGCACCATCTGGAATTAAGGAATAAAGTGGCAATAATACAATATCCAAATTTTTGGAAGAACTGATAAATAAATCATGACCTTGTCTCATAGTACTTTCACGTAACATTATTTCTGATAAATTGAAATAGAAAATTAAGTTCTGTAAACGGTTACGTTGTTTAAGGCAGTGATTCCCAACCAGGGTACTTCCAGGGTATGAAAGATAGCTCGACTAATTAACTCAATTAAACTCAACCAAAAACATAGTGATATGATTTTATTTGTGATTTGATTAAAAATATTCACATATTTGTGTTAGGGAGACAATGAGGATTACAAATTGGTGTGATGCTGATCTTTTGTACATTTACAACAAGTAAAATGCCCGTAACCTGCATGTGTGACAACTAGTTTGCAAGCAGAGAAGCAGGTAAGTTTAAAATCGCTTACTAAATGTAATGGATGAATGGCTTAACTTGTGATGGTTGTAAAAGTGATGGTTGAAATTGTTAAGCAATGGATAAGCAGTTGAAATATATAGCATAGCTAAAAGCAAAATTAATAAATAAACAGTTGACATACGGTAGTTAGCTAAGTAACAGATAAACAGCTGAAATCGCTAAATGTAATACATACATTGTTAAAACTTGCAGCTTCTGCCATTCCATATGGATGTAGTACAAATGCAAACTGGACTAAAGCAACCTAAACATTGGAAAGTCAACTGTATGAAAAAACAACACTATAACAATATTCGCTTTGTGTGATTAATATTGTTAAATTAGTTCCAGTAAATAATCAGTTTATAAGAACATATTTGCAACATTACGGGTGGTCCCGATGAAGGGATGCTTGAAGTCCTCTGATAGGGTTGTGGGGGTACAAAGACGGGGCCCACTGGTTTAAGGAAGAGCATATTTCACATAATCTGGTATTTCCACATAAATATTTTACATTCTTTTCTCCTTTACATCTGCTCATATTATCTTATTTTGCTCTCATACTTTAATTTATACACATCTATTGAACATCTTTTAGTCCAACAATCTGGTAGCTGTCATGTTGTTTTCTGTATCCCGTTATTTCCTGTTCTTTTTCTATTCCTATACTATATTTGCTGTTGCATCACTTAAAGGGAGGAGTAGAAAACACAAGCGCATTTAGTTTAAAAAAAAAAACAACTGTCAAGAATCTGATATGAATTTTAACAAGTTGTACATTGAAGTAAATTCAATAATGAGTCTTGAAAAACTGAAGAGATTCCATAATAAATAGAAGCATTTATTTATGTACATCAAATGTTTAAAGTTCACAACAAGGCCTACAACACTTTTGTTATTACCAATAAACAGTGAAGAACAAATATTTACATTTATGAACACTATATTTACACTCTTAATCCGCACTGTTACTCACTGAATGTAAAATGCCTTTATGTACAGCATCACTAGCACTTTTACTAGCCTCACGACGGTCATTACCCCACATCACAATAACGTCTTCGTTAGGTGTAACCTCACTTGCATGTAACACTGCCACATCCCTCAAACAATTCACTGTAAACAGGCAATTTTATACATATCTACTGAGTTCATTAGCACCAACTAAGTCATTGTCATTAAAAAGGCACACATTTGTCTGCAATACAAATAAATGAGCTGGCGAGAGCTGTGTTTAAAAAAAAACAGTTAAGGGCAACATGGCTTTGTTTTGTCAGGAAGGCTGGAATCAGGGAAGCTGAAGTTCTGGTCTTCAGGGTGGATGTAAATATACACGTGGCATGGTACAGAGCTTTAGACACGGCCCCATTGGTCTCATGTGGTTGCATCAAAGCTTTCCGGTCTTTGCAGAATACACGGGCCTCCCAAGAGGGGCATAGAGAGGGGACATTTAACGATGGCTCTCCAATGTACAGACAGCCAATCCCAAATCAATCCCAAATCAGGAGAATAGAGCTAAAAAAGTGTCTGGAGAAACCCAGAAACAACCAACAGCTGCTGAAGAACATGGTGCTGTGACCATATGCTGATATATGAAATCTGAAGGCTATCAGCGAAGGCACAAACACGGTGTGCGGTGTACGGTGTGTAATCTCTGATGTCAGTTACAGCAGTGTCTTTAGGTCTCTTTGGATATTTTCGCCACATTTCTAAGGTAATAGCTGGTGTGAAACTAATAAATAAGCTAATCGCCACCTGCCTCCAGGTTGGTAATCAAAGGAATAGTATGACATTTTGGGAAATATGCTTGTTCGCTTTCTTGTCAAGAGTTAGACGATACGATGGAAGTGTGTTAAATATGTAGGTGGAGCCAGCAGCCAGGTAGCTTAGCATAGCACAAAGAGTGGAGGGTAAACAGCCTGATTCTGTAAAAAGGTAACAAAATCCACCAACCAGCAACTCTGAAGCTCACTAATAAATATGTTATATCTTGTTTATTATGTACAAAAACTACCCAACCAAACAATGTGTAAAAACGGCGATTCTCAGTGTTACGAAGTATTGTGTACCGGTACATTTCTTGGCCAGGTGCAGTTACCAGCCAACCAGCGCTAACTTCAATAAGTTACACAATAATATATAGAAAATACGCTGGTCGATGGATTTCATTACCTTTGGACACAGCCAGGCATCATGTGTCTTTAACAATGTCACAGTTCTCCAGTTATATCATCATCAGCAGTTAACAACAAGCAAAAGAAATGTCAGATTGAGGAATCCATCATCTGATCACATCACAGTAGGACTGATGACTATCATGCATCTTAGGGTCTTGTTTTTATGTCTTTTATATTTATTGTATTGTGTATATAATGTTTCTTTTACCTAATTGCTTCTATTTAATTTTTTCTTTCTTGTTTAACTGTTGTTTTTATTTCTTTTGAGCTGCTGTAACGGTGGACTTTCCCCGCTGTGGGATCAATAAAGTTTATCTTATCTTATCTTATCTCATGATTTGGTATGATTTGGTGAGGAATAGATTATCAGCTGTTAACTTCATGGAAAAAAAATGTTTCACCCTGGTTTTTCGCGCTGTAGAGCGCTTCATTGTCTGTGAGGATATAGTTGTTCAGGCTTGTCTGATACTGGCTTCGACTTCCATATCTTTGTGCTCAGCGAGGTAAAAACACAAAAGGACATCCAAGGTAGCTTATCATCGAGGCACTTCTTTCCACG
Organism: Gadopsis marmoratus; assembly: GCA_036023855.1. Taxonomy (NCBI): domain Eukaryota; kingdom Metazoa; phylum Chordata; class Actinopteri; order Centrarchiformes; family Percichthyidae; genus Gadopsis; species Gadopsis marmoratus. The sequence goes on from JAVQJF010050162.1 coordinate 50,788, forward strand.
CTGCCCAACATCAGTTTTCTGTGAAGGCTAGATTGTCTGCCTCTTCATCCAAGCTCACAACTTGTCTCTAATAGGACAGCAAATTAAAAGGATGTCAGACAGAACATACAGTATACCGTTGGCTTTATATGCTAACTACAATAAAATGTATGAACATGTTGAAGGACGAATCTCATCAAATTTAATTAGGAAGGGAACAGATGAAACAGGCAGCATACATCAATACCGGTCCATCTCTTTTATCTCAATAAAACTGAAACATGTTACTTGAAGTGACTCCTCTTAGACTTACCTTTGGGTAGGAGTAACCATCAGGGCTGTGGCTGCTCCAAATGTGCACTTGGTCCTCTGTGGTTTTCTGATAGACGGGGTTGTCAAAGTGAATCGTGTTGGTGTTCTTCCGCCTGTAGTTCCTCCATAGCAGCACGCTACCAACAGCCACCAGACAAGCAATCGCTACATGAGGCAGACATAGGGAGAAAGACCCAGAGAGAGATGAGACATGGTGGTTGACGCTGTGATTATTTCAAATAATTTGCATTTTCTGTGAAGGAACCACCGTTGCAGCAGCTGACAAAGCAACTCACCCAGAGATAAGACAATATACAGAGCCACTGGGGTGGTAGAGGCAGGGTTGGGTCTAGCTGCAGCAAATTCATGTCGCATATCTAAAGGAAAGGCAAGCACAATAAAGTCAATTAATGATACGTGAAGCTGGCCTGCACTATACACATTGGAGTTGCTACTTCCAAACACGGCTGTTGACAACAACTGGACAACTGCACATCCATGAGAAAGTATGCACACCTGACGAGGAACATTTCTCGGTTTCATTCGGAACATTTTATCTGCAGAGGGCATTTGGTCAGATTGCAATCTGTGGATCAGCCTATGTTCATATTTTCTGGTCACCTGCCAACTCTATAACAATGCATAAAACACATTCAAAGGTGTGTCCCACCAACCTTTGGGTAAATCTGACCACAATGTCATTCACCTGCTGCCGAAATATATGGCAAAGATCAAACAGGAGGACTGTGGTCAGATGTCTACGCGGAGACTAACAGAGACAATAACCTCCTATATTATTTTCTGACCACAAAAAAAACATTAGGGTATACCCTAATAACAAGGTATGGGTCTCATATGAAATATAGAACTGTCTCAGCGAGAAAAGTGCTGCCTTTGTTCTGGGGGACATGGCATTATTTAAAGAAAAAGGGCTGAACTGAAATTATCTGAAATACTAATATAATATTATGGTACTTCAACTTGCCTGGAGAGGTGACTGGAGCCTCTGTGGTGGTCTTAGGAATTTTAGGATTCCTCGGCTGGGGGGACAGGGTCCTTGCTTCAGGTGTGGTGGTCCTTACAGGAGGCTTGGTGGTGCGTGGCACTGGCTTTGCCGCAGTGCTGGTGATTACAATGGGCACTGTGGTGGTGCGGACCTGGGGCTTCGTTGTGGTGCTGGCTGGAACTGGTGGTGAATGAGGGGGTTTGACAGCTGGAACTTGAGGCTGCACGGGAGCTGCAGGTGTTGGCACAGCTGGTTAAGAACAAAAACAGAGGCGAAGGAGTGAGAGTCAAAAACAGGACCGTTTGAGAAATGATTACAAAGTAAATATTCTATTTAGAAGACAAAAACTATCTTCTTGTCAATATTCTACTACAGTACATTTGCTCTTTGATAATTTACATACCAAGTACACATGACCTCATATCCCTGGCTAGCATCATGTTATCCGGACAGACACAGGTATATTTGGGGGGATGTCTGCCCACTTGAGGAGCTGCCAGGCACAAAAATTCACAGCCGGATATCTTGCACCAATCTCTCCCTGCAATGGAAAAAAGGATCAGCGCTATCATACTAAAGCAGCAGGGAAATATGCTTATTCCCTTTTTGCTAAGAGATGAAAAGATTGATACCACTCTCATGTCTGTGCGCTAAATGTAAGCTAACAAGCTTAGCTAATCACTTTTTTATTTTTTTGCCAAACAATAGTGTTCCCAAATAGCAAATGTTCCGGGGCCCGGGGGGTTCGGGAACCTCTGCCTTAGAGGGGCCTAATACTGGAAACATTGCTGGTGTTGATGCTTTTTAGTTAAGTTAGAAAAGTTAGAAAAGACATTATTAAGCAATCAAATGAATAATATCAGTGAATAAATATTAAAAATGTATTCAATGTTGATCTGATATGCAAAGAAAAAAAACAGTTAGCATGGTTCGGATTTGGATATGAGAACTCAATGACAATGAAACAACCAAATAACTGAACTCTGAACAGTATGTGATGGTGGTGTCTCTTACCAGCAGGTTGTTTGAGGTTATGGTAGATAATAATGTCTTCTGGTGATGATAGGTGCTCCGCCAGTGGTGTGATATCACCACCCGTCAGCCTGTTTGCACTGAGGATGGCATTATTACTGACGTCTGTCCAGAACACTCTTTCCTAGAAGCACAAAAAACAACCAAGCTTGAACATTTGAAGAGATTGGGTAGAGAGTAGTAGTAGCGAGGTATGCATGAGGAGATCCTGGCATGGTGTATTTGACAGGCTCTGGGTGCGCAACAAGGTTTATGATGTGGTAAAAACCTACCTCAAACACAGTGAGTCCCAGTGGGTGAGCCAGCTTGTGTTCGTCGATGATGAGGGTGCGTCGACCGCCGCCCTCCACATCGATACTGGAGAGTGTGTGCAGCTTAGAGTCCACCCAGTAGATCCTCCGGTTCAACAGGTCTGGGGAGGAAGCATGGGGGGTTGGGGTTAGTGGGGGTCAGACCAGACTGACCCGTGGCATTCACATGAAGCACTAACGAAACAACTTGAAACCAGAGAGCCATGAATGCTAGAGTTTACCAAGTGTAATCCCATTAGGCCACACAATGTTGTCAGTGACCAGAGCGGTGCGGTCTCCTCCGTTAAGACCTCCCTTCTCAATCTTAGCGGGATTCCCCCAGTCAGTCCAGTACATGAAGCTGGGAGGACATAGATTTGGTCAAAAAAACATTGTCAATTAAAATACTGAAATCAGTGCATTCCTTTACACTGTGCGCAAAAGAAGAAAACAGAGTCTAGGAAGGATGCAGGCATTACTGTACTTCTATTAGTGCTATTATGCTTACTTGCTGTGGGGGTCGACCACAATAGCGCGGGGTTTGAATAAGTCTTGGTGGAACAGAGTTTTGCGGCGGCTACCATCAGCAGTTGTCACGGAGATGGTGCTGCGAATGCTGTCAGTCCAGTACAGGTTACCATGGATCCAGTCAAAAGCGATGCCTTCAGGAGCATCAATGTCGCTTCCGACGACTATGCTGTGATGAGCAGAGTCTTCGGCCGAGTCCATTGGAGCTCTGGATTGAAAGTGAGAAGCTGGTGTCAAGCAGGAGCGAAGGAAATAAAAACACTGATTTCTGATTTCATGCTTGCTCACCTGTAGATCTTCTTCTGGGAGATGTCTGACCAGTAGATGTCTTTGGCGGCCATGTTCATGTCGAGAGCCACAACGTTCTTTAGACGGGGGATTACTCTGGTGTACTCGCTTTTGTCCAAAGTCATCTTTCTGACTTCATGGCGGTTGGCGAAGAAAAGGTAGGCTATTGTACCTACGAAATCAGAACGGACAAGTTATTTTTTTATTAGTAATTTCATGTGAATGGTTGCTTAAGGTCAAACAGAAATTATATTTATATCCTATTGACTATTCATCATCTTTGAACATCTTTACTTCAGACTGTTGCATAATAATGCAACAAACACTCTGGAAAGAACACAGAGAGCTGATATGTACCAATGGCCTTGCAGGCTTTGGTTGCCGGGTCAACTTGGTAACCCTCCTCACACTGGCATTTGTAACTGCCCATCTGGTTGATGCAGATCTGGCTGCAGGTGTCCGGGTTGGCACACTCATCGATATCTGATTCAAAGGACAAAAAAAAAAACCCAACATGAAACGAGACACACACGACTGTGTAACAAAACAGGATCAATGCTGAGCCATTGAGTCCAGAAGAATTACACGTGGAAATGTTTGCGCGAGAGTAAACAGATTGCTTGTCACCATTTGTTCTTCTGACTGAAGTTCATGTCAACTTGAAAACTGAGGGAGAACATAAAAAAAGCACATGGTTGTTTGACTCTTAGTGTAAGTGTGGGAAGCTGTTACCTTCACAGTGTTTGTTGTCAACCAGAAAAAACCCAGTAGGACACAGGCACTCGTAGCCGATCTTCAGGTCATTGCAAACATGAGAGCAGCCGCCGTTGCTGTACAGGCACTCATTGGAGCCTGCAGTGGGAAGAAGAAAAGGTTTACCATCTTTTTTTCTGAGGGACTGCAGTAACTAGCATTCTCACGCTGCGGACGCCCTCATTAAATACACAAAAGCAGTAATTAAGCAGACAGTTATGAACGAGAGGCCTCTGTACTCACCACATTCCCTAAGAGGCTCGTCTGACCAATCCCTGCAATCACGCTGCCTGTCACACACCTTCTCCATGCTTATACATTCCCCACTGCGACACTTAAACCTGGTCGGGCCCTCACAGTGGGTTGCTGTGCATGAGAAATAAGAGATTCGGTTACAAACACAGACTATTTTGCAGTTCATTTGGCTGCTAGTGACAAAGGTAAGGGAGGAGATTCATACCATTGACACAGCCAATTTCATCACTCATGTCCCTGCAGTCGTATTGATGGTTGCACTGGCGGCTTCCATGGATGCAGGTGCCATCGCCACATTCAAACTCATCAGGACGGCAGGTGGGACGAGCTGGAGGGATGCAACAGGTAGGCATTTGGAATGAGCACAAGAGATGGTGACTTGAAACTAATGACAGCATGTAATCAACAAGAACAAGAAGAGTTTTGTAATCATGCTTACCACAGTCGGCTTCATCTGATCGATCGAGGCAGTCATCTCCTCCGTCACACTTCCAGCTACTGTGGATGCACTCTCCGTTGCCACAGCGGAACTCCAGGGAGGAGCAGTGATGAGCGGCAGCAGTGTCGAGTGTCTTGGTGCCACAGCTCTGGGACCACTCGTCCGAGCCGTCAGAGCAGTCTATGTCGCCGTCGCAGGCCCACAGGCGGGGAACGCAAACGGTGTTGTTGCACTGGAAGGACGTGGCACTGCAGGTGACGGGCGGGCAGGAAGCCTCATCGCTGCCATCGTCACAGTCCGCCTCGTCATCACACACGAAGTAGGACGACACGCATTGGCCATTCCTGCAGCGGAACTCGCCGTCTGTGCACTCCTTAGGGGCTAAGGGAGAGGAGACGTAACAGGGCGATGAGAGGAATGACAGACCAGGAACACTTTGGAGCAGGGAGGAAGGGAGGGGATGAAGGATGTGGATTCTGAGAACAATAAAATAAGATAAATCATAGATGATTGAGGTAATGGTTAGACAGATGTGTGGGCCTCCTACCACAGCTCTCTTCATCAGCTCCATTCTCACAGTCAGCTTTTCCATCACAGCGCCAGGTGCTCGGTACACACTGGTTAAGGCGGTCCACGCAGCTGAACTCTGTCGGTCTACACGTTTTGGCCACTAGATGTGAAATACACAGAAAAATGGTAACTGAGACTATGTAGTCATCAGACTGAGGGACTGTGGGATTGACAGGTATGTATGCAAAGTAATAAAAAGGCATTTCTCATGTCGAGCGACACACGATACTCACTGCAGGTGCCAGGGAGCTCATCTGTGCCATCTCCGCAGTCATCTGTGCCATCACACACCCATCTGACTGTGATGCATTTCCCATTCCCACACTGGAAGTGCCTAGTTCCACATGTTGTCAATGCATCTGTGACAGACAGACATAAACACACAGTTCAGCCAAGAGAGAAAATGTTTTAGTTATCATCTGTCAAGGGCCAGTACAGGAAGACTCCCCATAAACACAGACGTGGCTGCAAATAAAAAGAAGTCACATCAAATAACTATTCTGCAGAACCCCTTTAAACAAGACTAAAAGTCATGCTACCAGCTCTGTGAAGCTCTGCTTTGGCACCGGAGTGCTTTGAGGTAATTGCTAACGCTAGCATTACAGCATGCCAATGCTATGATAATGACAATGCGAACTTGCTGATGTTTAGCAGTTGTAATGTTAGTTTAGCATGCTAACATATGCTATTTAGCATTAAACACAAAATACAGCTGATGCTGAATCTAATTACTTTAGGTATTTAGTCACAAACCAATGTATTGGACAAATTTAAGTTTTGACCTTATGATGACGCTAAAGGAAAAGCTAAGGTATCACCAAAGTTATTACAATTCCTCCTATGGGGACCATGAATGTCTTTCCCATGTCTGTTTCATGGTAATCCATCCAATTGTTGTCAAGAGATGTTACTAAATAACTAAAATGTCAACCTGCTGGCGGTGTTAGAGGGAGGTTCAAGGGAACGCAAAAGTCAGTAGGCCTTATCCTCTGGGGATCATGAATGTCTGCAACATGTCACAAGTCACAGGTAATCTAAAGAAAGTTGGTCTGAGGGAAGAGTTTGGTATCCCCAGGTGGGGTTCATGACAGTATGGGAGGGGCTGTGTCTTCAGTGATGTCAGAGACTGTGCTAAATATGCTGACAGAGGAGAAAGGAGCTGGGAGGATATTAGTCTGGCACAACACGCACAAGAACAAACACACATGTGCCTGTTGGTACTTGTTTAAATAAGGCAGATAAAGGATTAAACTACAAGTCAAACAGGGTTACTTACTGTAAATATTGTAAGCGGCCCAGCCTGCGTTTATCAGGCGTTATCAGGGAGGTGCTGGCATGACAAGTTCACAATCACAATAGAAATCTCACTTTACAGTGTTTACGGTCCCTGCTGGCAAAAATGTATATGCTGAAGACACAGAGTCGCCCTCCCAACCCCCATCTTTAATGGACCCAATGAAGCCGCTGAACTGAAAGGACCAATTAGACTGTACATCAGAGAGACAGCACTTCATTAAAAGGTACAAGAAGCCATTCCTCCCTCTGGGCCCGGGGCTCCAAACCCTGGATGGCCACCTGTTTCTGAAAGGGGGCAGATGGAGGTGCTTACCACCAGCACCTCGTCATAGCCCGATACAGTAAGTGCAAGATTTAGCTCCCCACCCCCAAGAAATCAAATTGAATATTTCTGTGTAAGTAATTAAATGTTCATAAGGTTTTGCCCAATAACAATGGATGGAGAAAAGTCAAATCATAAATTCTGTATGGCTGTGAATGTCTTACAGCACAGTAAATCATAACAGCTTCTTGGTGAAGTCAAACATCTGGTGCCATCGGTCATGTTTGATGCTTTAGCAGTTGTTAAACAAGAAGAGGCTTTATTTCTTCAAGTGTCTGTAGGTTGAGGAAATGGTCTTTGTCATTGTAGAAGTATTTTATATGGCTCCAAATGATTGCAAACAGTCATTTCCATGTTATGGCTGTGAAGTAAATCTACCACTGACCGTTAAGCCTTAATGTCTTTATGACTCCATTTGAAAGGCGGTGTGTTATTGCCCTTGCCATAAAGATAGTCATCAGTCTCACATTTGACAAACCTGGTTTTATCAAAGGGATATCCTTGTGGGTAAACTTTTAAGGTAGATTTCAAACTTTCCTTTCCCCTGAATGGTGGAACTTTTCACTTTATAGATCAGCTCTCATTACCTGAAATCGATGACACATTACCCAAAACCAAGTTCACGCTGGCTATTTACTCAAAGGGCTTAAAGTTCAGACCTTGACAGACAAACTGGACCACATGGCAGCGTTATTGATTGAGAAAAAAAATCAGTTGCTGGGGAAATAACAAATGTGTTCATGCTCATGTTTGCTGCCCCATTCTGTGACGTCTGGTGCGTTCAATTGATGACGGTGAGCAGAAAGAGCGACAGGAAACTGCTCCTACTCTTTGAAATATATTAGGATAATATATCCTATCAAGTGTCCCCTGCTGGCCAGAAGGTTGAGATTAACATAACATTAAATAAGTAAAGGGTCGGGGTGTAGATAATGAATTTCTCTGCGGGGCAACACAAGTAGAGTTTCTCTGTCCAAACATTGTTAAGAGGAAACCATTTCACAACATGTGGGACAGACATGTATCCATGCAACACACATCAGTGACTGGTGTGGAAATGTGACAACCAGTTCCAACATGTTTCACCACACGGCATTTCCCAGAACCAGCACACTGGGAACAGGTCAGACAGTGGCTTCCCGTCAGAACGAACCAAACTAAAGGAATGCTACCACAATGCAGTGTCTGTTTGTGTTGGATTATGAGTTGGGAGGCTTCCATTCATTTCCACAGCATAGGGCGTTTCGGGTGATGGGGAGCAGGCCTCCTGCACACGGGCTGGATATTGCATCATGTACGGAGAATGCACAGTGTGCACTTGCAATGCTGGTGGAACCCAAATGCATCCAAATGTCACCCGTGGGAGATTATCTGCAGTGATTTACATGCTGAGAGGCGCCCATTCCCACATGATGAATGGCAGCCGCTTCCAAAACCGGCTTTCCAGTATTCACCCACCCATCCAACCTCATTGGCTGCCCAGCCTGCCTCGAGCTGAGCGCCAGGGAATGAAAAGCACAAAACACGCAGCTTCATTCAAAAAGTGGCTACAAGTGGAAGCTGCAAGAACCTGATGGCTGGTAGATGGAGGGTAGCTTCATCTGTTCAGTAATTAAAAGAGGTTATTATATAACAATATTATATAATGGTATTTAAGTTTATATTTCTATCAAACAACATCGAGCCGAAGCGCTGATCGTCGCAGATGCAAAGTAAAAGAACAAGAAGAAAAGAAGGAGAAAGCTAATTAATGGCACCCGCGTTAAAATGAAGGAAATCGGAACTTACTTGTCTGAACAAGGGTGCAGATGAGAAGCAACACTGACGCGTAACGTCTCATGTTCTCCAGCAGCACCGGGAGACGCATCAGCACTGGGTCCTGTTTCAGGTTTCTGCTGCGGACTTATTGTAACAGCCAGTAATAAGCTGCCTGCTGCTGCTGGATGGATGGATGGATGGATGGATGGATGGATGCTGCACTAAAGGCTCCAGTTGCTGCCTTCTCGCAGCCGGACGCTGTGGGGAGGGATGCTCCTCTCACTGTGCTGTTTGACAACTACATCAGACCCATTTCACTGTGGTTCGGGGGGGGAGGGGGGCGGCATCTGGAAGTGGTGTGATGTCTGAGGCGGACAGCCCCAACAATTGGAAGGCGGAGCTCCGTGGAGATGAGTTTAACCCTTTCAGAGAGGCGGGAGAGACGCACTGACACACTAACCTTACCATCCTCTCTGGGATCGCTTCTTAAAAGTCACTTTTATGGTATGGCTTTCTCTTGGTGACAGCATTTTAACTTTGTAAGGGATTTTAACCCGTTTAACCTAAGCTTGTGTTATTTAACATTATTGTATTGCATTATTTTATTGTTCTTTAAATTTATTTTATTGTATTTTTACTGGAATGACCGTACTGTTTTTTTCTGCTGTTATTGTAAAGCACTTTGTAACTTTTCTTTCACTATATAAATAAAGTTATTATTGTTATTACCCCATACATGGGCGTAGCCAGGAATTTGGGACATTTCAAACACAGGGGCAATTCAAAGTGCTTTGCACAGGCAAAGGGAAACATTAGACTGATGGTCAAAACAATAAGAATAAAATGCATTAAGATAAAATAAACATTAAACATTTGAAAATGAGATGAAACACATAAAATGAAATAAAATACTGTTGCCGTGCAGTAAAAAGGTGTACAAAGTACAAAGCAAGTAAAGGTGCATCAGAGAAACCAGTCATGCAAATGCACAGGAGAACAGCACAGCTTTTAATCTTGTTTTGCAAATGGCTATTTTTGGCAATTTGAGATCTTCAGGAGGTTGTTTCCATCTGTGTGCGGCATTGTAGCTAAAAGCAGCTTCACCCTGTTCGGTTCTGACTCGAGTTACAACCAGTTGACTGCTGCAATGAGATCAGAGATGCATTTTGGCCCAACATAATTGAGCGATTTATAAACTAGCAGCAGCAATCTGTTCTATAAGTAACTGGAAGCCCGTGTAAAGATTTAAGAACAGGAGTAGAGTGCGCAGTTCTCTTGGGTCTCGTTAGAACTCGTTCAGCAGCGTTCTCAATGAGCTGAAGTTGTCTGACAGTCTTTTTGGGAAGACCAGGCAACTAGTCCGCTTGTTTAGATACCTTTCATACCTGGTTTGGGTATCAGGAGAAACCGACATATCAAAGAAAACACAGAAATGGTCAGAGAGGCCTATGTCCCCAACAACAGTGCTAGAAATATCAACACCATCACTAATAACTAAATCCAGTGTGTGTCCTTGGTTGTGTGTGGGCCCTTTTACATGTTGCAAAACATTTCAAATAGACCCCAGAAGTCCTTGGCAGTTTAGTCTTTGGGATTAACAATGCAAATGTTAGAATCACCAGTTATGAGAAAATTGTCAAAATCTGTCGCGACAACGGGAAGGAATTCAGTAAAGTTGTCAACAAAATTTGTAGAGGACCTTGGAGGTCTGTAAATTTGACTTGTTGGTAAGCGAACGAATATTCAACAAAGCAACCTTTGTAGAATTAGAAGGGGGGGGGGGTCCTATTTATTTTTTTTGATCCAGGTATTCAGACTTTCTTGTATGAACCCTGCTACCTTTTTTTTCTAGAGATTGTGCTACTTTTTTCTCAAAATATTCTCAGATCACTTTCACTCATGGAAAATGTAACTGTTATAAATCCAAGTTTGGAGCACCAGCTTTCCCCAACTAGATTAGATATCCGCAGTCAACTGGTTTGAAGTCCAAGATGTGTCCCCATATGTGTCCTGTGACGGACTATAAGATTGGCACTTGGCCTACTCTAGCAGATGTTCACTATTTAAATAAAACCAAAGAACCTGGTCAACACAAAGCAGTGTTCCAGTTCATACGGTGCTGTTACAACAACAGTGATATTTTCATGGGGAAAGGAGATAATCGACTTATTCTATGCATGTTTGCCACCTTCCACAAAAATACATGTAATGTTAACTACCCTCATGTCATTTCTTTGATCAACTAAAACACAAAAGGCAAAAGATATATGTATACAACGGGCTGACTGACCAGTGAGTAAAACGTTCTAATAAAATACCAAAAGTAGTTGGTGAAGTAATTGCCACTGCTTTTATCTTCGTACCACTGCTTCCTTAATTGAGGTTGGTCACCTCTCAAAAAAACAACATGTTATTTCAGGTTCAAAGTCTCAAACCTCGCTGGGTCCATAAGATAGTGTACAATGAGATTTGCATCAGAGGAGGTGCGGCGTTAAAGTACATCTAAAGAGATAAAACTTGAAATCAGCAACCTTGAACCAAGCAGGGAGAGCACCTTATAGCTCAGGAATACACAGATACGGATAAATAATCAAGATGTTTCCTTTGATCATACTTCATGGAAGAGACACAGGAACATTTGTAGTGGTTTTTAAAAAAAACAGGAAGCTAAAGCAGGGGAAAGTCAGTCAGAGTAAGTAAATACATTGACCCTGTCACTATCACATGAAGGGTTATACATTCAAACAACATGGAACCCCACCGGAAACTCTTTGGCTAATTGATCAAGTCCATTTTATCACGTGTGACCGTCAGCGTTACTCCGACACTGATAAGCAGCTGAAATGTCAAAGAAACATCAGAAACACACAGTCATAGTGGAGCTGAGCATATGAGAAATCCACTGCTGCCAGCGATAACATTCACAGAAAGCGGGGTGTTCACTTTACGATGTAGCCGCACGATGGAAGAATTAGAGACTAAGTGTATGTGATACAGATGTAGTGCGCGTTTATCAATTACTCCCATCCTATACTTAAGTTAAAGTACCAATATATTCATGTAAAACGCTTTACAAGTAAAAGTCATTCAAAGTCCTTCTCAATTAAAACATACTGACGTATTATCAGCAACATAATAAATTACATTTTACAGCTTGTAACTGGTTGAGGGTAGAAACACTTTATATACAGTTAGTTGGTTGGGTGCAGTGGTTATCAACCTAGGGCTCAGGGGCCTCATTACAGTAATTACCAGTAATATCCCAGTTTAGCATGCCATTTAGGATTTTTGGTGTAAGAGTCCTAATTGAAGAATTTCCTAAATTGGCATAGATGGCATAGACCCTGTCCTAAATTCAAAATAACTGCCAGCAATGGCAGCATCAATGTTGCTAGGTCTGTATGGCAATAACACAGAAGATGGGGAACAACATGAACACCGAAATATATTTTAAAAATTTGACTGTATTCGCGGACCATATATTAATTGGTATATTTCGACTGCCAAGACGATTGATTCTGAATTTGATCATCCGGCTCTGGCGATACCTACAAGGAGGCGTGGGGCTCTGCCAGTGGACATACAGATCACAAATGCACTTCATTTGTGTTGCTGAGGGTCACTTCCAGACTGAGTTTGCATTCTAATCAAGCATATGGGTTGTCTCGTGCACAGAATCGAGTTTACAGTTCTAGTTAGGATTTCTTAAGTTAAGATGTCTGAGATAGGACACAGCCACGAGGCTAGGAATTGCTTCTGTGATGGGAGGATAGGATTTCCCCTATCTTTGAAACTTAGGTGGCCCCTGGTCGCTCAAAAGGGTCATACAATAAATCTGAGGGGTCATGAGGTGATTAATGGGGTTTGCCTCAAAAGGAGAGGAGACATTCTGCTACACACATTTGCATTTGTACTTTTCTTTAATGTTGGTTTTTTTGTGTGTGTGAATATTGGATCATTTTACCTCTATGGGTCAGCAACCTTTTAAATGAATCATCGCAGAGGTTAAGAGGGGGAACGGGAAACTGCTGATACATCTGATGATGTCACAAGAAGTCTTTTTTTGTACAGCCAAAAAGGTTTGGAAACCACAACAATGTGTTTTATTATGTAATATTTTCAATATGAATACGTATCAGCCACCTCTGACATTTCCCTCTGAAATGTAAAATTGCACTCAAAAACAGTGATGGAGAAAATGTACTTAGCTACATTCCAGCACTGGTGCAAAGGGACTCAACACTTTAAATGCATCCTTTCCTCTCAGTTATATTATCAGCACAGTAGATGGATGCAGTAAGTAGACGACAGGCAGAGAACTAGAATCAATCACCATTTGAAAAATGCCATTTGCTGTACAAGAACACACCCCTTTTACTACAACTCATGGGCTCCTTTTCTCTCTCATTATGCACAATCTCAACATCCCTCCCCTCAGCCTCTGTAAACAGTTTCTGGTTCTTCCAGTATGTCCCCCACCCCCCCAGCCTTCTCCTGAAAGAGCAAACAATAGTGAGTAGGCTGCAACGGTGTCTCTCCGTCTTCAATTCAAGATCAAATCAGGTTCTCCCAGATGCAGTTAAGCACGTTTCTGGCTTCTGCTCCAGAGCTGAGAGTGGGCGAGTTTCTGTTTCCACAATAGAATCAGAGGACAAACAAGGTCTCCGGGCTTGATGCCTACATTAAATATTTCAGACATAACTTTGTCTGTGTTTAGCTATGAATCATCCACTGAAAATGCCTCCTGCCAGCACATGTGGGATATGTTTCTGGATTGCCTGGCTGTCATTATGGCTCGTGGATAGGGAGTGGCTGCATGGATAGGGAGCTATGCTCTGTAAATTACATATTTCTTAGAGGTTAGTCTTGGCTTCATCACCTTGACCCTGCAAAAGAAGATAAGACCATATAGAAAGGGGATTAAACAATAAAATGGTTGTGGGTGAAAGTTGTTATAAAGCCTACTGTTTTTGTTAGTCTCACTCATTTTGAGGGGGACCGGTCAGATTTCAGATTCAGCTTAGATATCCGGTAACACATAAGGCTCCTGTCTAATCTTTTAGGTGAGTAATACAAATAGATCTAAAATCAGAGAATATTTATAGGGGAAATTGTGAATGAATCCTGAAATAATGACAGTAACAACTGTACAAAAACACATTCGCACAGGAAAAGGAGTTTGCATGATTTTGAGAATCATGCTGGGGTTCTAAAACTATGCCAAGGCATGAAAAGTCACCCACAGCTGACTCATACAACCCGTCGTGTTTGTTCAGGTGTTGGGGCATGTGCACGAAGACACTAGCAACATGTGAGAAAGGGGGATGTAGTGCGTGAGAAGTGATGAGCAGGAAGTAGTAGAAGTGAAGTGCTTCTGCAGTTGCCATGGATCAGACCTACATGGAAAGATTTTGTAGTAGTAATATGAAAATTTGACATTTGTAATGGATTTAAAAATGTATATATATATATTGAGTCAGCTGCAACATCTGAATGCTGTACAGTATGTCGTGTTTGAAAATGAGTGAAAACAAGTTTGCAAGCGACATCAGAACACTTAGTTCAGAGTAGTGGATGGTTGAAATAGTTAGTCAAAGGTAATAAACAGCCCAAACAGGTAAAAGGAATAGCTAAAGATTAGAAAAAGTCAGCTAAAAGTACGAAATTGTGAAAAAAGCTGCAAGTTTATTTTTAATAAAAATGGTCGAAGAGTCCAGTTAGTTAGCTAACAGTAGTTAATGGATACACAGCTGAAATTGTTAGCCAACAGTAGTTAATGGACAAATGGTTGAAAAAATTGCCTAAATAGTTTGCCAATAGTGAGGCCGAATAGATGAAGGGGTTTGTCTGACAGGGCTGTGGGGCTGTCTATAATAAAAAGGATGGGAATCCCAGCATTGGTCTCAGCTAAATGAGAACAGGAATAAAATGTGAAAAATGACTTAACTGAAAACCGTGTTCTACCTGAAACATCACTGGTGACACACAGGGTGGTAAAGGATATAAACAGGCCTCAAGTGTGCCGCTACCTGTTCTTAGTGTGCCATCTAGAGTACAGATGTGATTAGTGCATTTCATAACCATGGCGGGGTACATTTTGGACAAAAATAGTTAAGACAACAGATTAATTATGAGATGCCTTTATTGTACTTTTTGGAATCCAGTGACACCGACACGAGAAAATGGTCCTATCCCTCCCTCCCTCCCCCTGTACATACACAACCTGAGAGGGAGGGGCTGCAGGGTGGGATGTACCGTGATCCCGCTTGTAGTCTTAAATTAAACACAGAGATAATAGTGAAGACACATCCAGGTGCATTTCCACAGACACGCACGACATGCATTCAAAAAGGGACTTCAGGGAACGCAGTGACGCCTGGTTCACATGTACGCATTTGTCTTAAAGTAAAAGACGACAAAATTAATACCACTTAGAGAAACAGTTAGCTGTCTTAATGGCCCACGATCAGTCTATAATTCAGGCTCTGTCAATTTTCCCACTTAAAGAAAACAAAAGAGGCAAAAAGACGCACTACAATTCATACTGGAGAAAATGGTTTAAATATGGAAGTGGATGGTTTATACCTTTCATATTTCAGTTTTTTTTTTATTAATGGTATACTTTAATGAGAATACAATTGTCTCACTAAAAATCAGTTCATCTAGGTAAAACTAGGATTTTCCCACTGTCTCCCTCCTGTATCTAAGTAAAATATATAAAGTCCAGTCGAGGGGCTCAGTGGGCCGTTGGTCCAAACACGAGCGGTTCGCTTCAGTCGTCCTCGCTGCCACTGGCTGAATGCTCCTGAAACAAACCACAGGAAGTACAGAGGCTACGGTTATTCCACCGAGAGGATTGTTAAAGCTCTATATTCATTCACAGCATTTAATGAGCAGGCAAAAGGAGCATCTTCATACTAGCGTCATCAGGGTTTCATTGAGAGAGGATGTTGAAGCTTGCCATCTCACCTCCTCCTGCTCCTCCTCACTGTCATCGTCGCTCACCACAGGTTTAGCCCGGGCACCACGGCCCCTCCGTCGTTGTCCTTTTCCTCCTCGCTCTCCTTTTTCTTTCCGGCTCAGCTTAATCTTCACCTTCACTGAACGAGCTGAAAGAAATCGAAGATCATTAACACATTCATGTTTATATTGCCTGCCCCGGGCCGATTATGGCAAAGTTCAAACAAAATTCCACCTTGTTTTTCCGATACTCACATTCAGACTCTGAGCCTTCATCTGGCTCCTCCTCCTCTTCCTCACTTTCCTCTCCTTCACTCTCGTCGTCCTTCTCGATCTTCTGCCTCACACTGGTGAAGACAGACTGTAGCACTATGGAGTCCTCATAGATCTGACAGGTTTACAGAAAGAGACCACGTTACACTTAAAACAGCTTTCCTTGGCTCTGGTAATCATTTTCCAGATGATCCATTATACTCTGACATTTTGTAAATATTACCGACTTTAAGCTTATTCCATTATTGGTAGATGTCTAAATTACCCAAATGTGTCCAATATTGGTGAGTGTGTGTTTCTGGCTTAACTCACCAGAGACCCCTCCAGGTTGAAAGTCTGGGCATTTTGACAAAGCAGCATCACGTCCTTCTCCAAGTCATTCAGGCTGCGGTACTTATGGCTCCGGATCCTCTCCTGAACAACGGAAGGCAGTGGCCAAATGTACAATATAATCAGGTGTAAAAGCGCAAAGGAACAACTGGCAAACCATTTTCTTAACTTTCGTTATTCATCTCAACAAGCCGGACAGGTAGGTGTTGTTTTGTATCCATACCTTGATCTTTCTGAAGTCCACTGGTTTGCGAATGAGCTCGTAGTACTCGGGCAGCTCCTTGCGAGAAGGCAACTGGATGAAGACTTCGCTCAGCTGTCGACCATTACTGCTGAGACAAGGCAGCCGGGATCTTAGTATGCATCACTGCAGATACAATGCTGAATCTAAAATAACCACTTGATAAATCAATAATTATGTTTTAATTCAGATTACAGTATAGTCATATATACACCAATCAGCCCCAACATTATGACAGCATGGGCACCTAAAATACGAACAAACTGCAATGCTGTGTGTTCTGTGTGACATCTTTCTATCAGAACCAGCATTCACTTTTTCAGCAGTTTACGCTTCAGTAGCTCTTCTGTTGGATCAGACTACACGGGCCAGCCTTCACTCCCTACGCACATCAATGAGTCTTGGCTGGCCATGACCCTGTTTTCCTTCTTTGGACCACTTTTGGTAGGTACTGACCACTGCAGACCGGGAACACCCCACAAGAGCTGTAGTGTTGGAGATGCTCTGAC
>JAVQJF010050170.1:0-83828 GCA_036023855.1 Gadopsis marmoratus
CCCCCCCCCCCCCCCCCCCCCCCCCCCCCCCCCCCCCCCCCCCCCCCCCCCCCCCCCCCCCCCCCGGAAAGAAAACCTACCTACCTAGCCCCTAACATAGAAATCAAAATAATAATCACGAGCAGTATGGATAGGTAACGGGCTACATGTTAAGTTTCAATTTGAGTCTATCTAGCTAACAAATATCTCACAAATATTGGGGAATGCAGTTATAATAAAATCTAAATAAGATAAAAAAAAGATATCCTCCTGGAAAATAGAACAAACCACATGCATTATGGGGGGGTGGGTTCAAACAGGATGGTTGGCTAAATATGCCTGCTCTGATCATGTGTTTACATTTTCATTATATATTTTTTTCTAAACATTTAGGGGCCCTTATCAAGCTGGGGACCCATAAATCACCCCCCCTTAGCGACGCCCCTGCCTGTGAGATACTGTGTCCCACCCTCTAGTGTTGTTAAGACTTTGTATCAAAGGCCAGTTGTTCAGACGTACTTGTTAGCCAAGGTGGTCGTGATCAGGGGCGTCGCTAAGCAGGGGGGGGGGGAATAATTCATGGGGCCCCAGCCTGGTAGGTGCCCCTACATTTTTAGAAAATAATTTGTTTATAATAAAACTTTGTTATACAAAAATATATAATGAAAATGTAAACACATGATCAGAGCAGGCATCTTTAGCAAACCATCCTATTTGAACCGCCCCCCACCCACCCACATAATGCATGTGGTTTGGTCCAAATTTCGCAGGAGGATTTAAAAAAAACAAACAAACATGCTGATCTGAGTCGGATAGTTGCTCTGGCAGGATGTAGCACTAGCCTGCTAGCAGTCAGATACAGCTATGCCGCCTTCAAGAAACAAATCAGGGTACAAGAAAAGGAAAGAAAGAAAACTGAGAATAATACAGCAAGATAAAGGGAAAAAATCACTCGCAACATTTTTCCCAAGAACAAAGAATGAGAAGAATTTCAGTGGTAAGTCGCTGTAGCCTAGCCAAAGCTTGCTAGCTACAGGTAGCAACTTACTGTAGCCGCTCGGCTCAGACAGAGCGGCAATTATTAACATGATGGTGAGCTACCACCAGCTATGACTAGCTAATTAGCTGTTATTTAGATTCCATTATAACTGCGTCCCCCAATATTTGTGTGATATTTGTTAGCTAGATAGACTCAAATTAAAACTAAACATGTAGCCCGTTACCTATCCATACCTGTAGATGCAGGTACTAACGTTGGCACTTCTACTGTGGCCTCGTTCTCGGTGCCAGGCAGGCAGGTAGGTAGGTTTTCTTTCATGGGGGAACAAAAAGCTGACTCGCTGAACTTTTATCAGTATACGAATAGATGGCTGAATAAAAAAAAAAGCATGGAAACATAAACACACCCAAACAAAGTGTTGAAACGAGTGGAACTACTGTAAGCTAAGCTGGCCTCACAGGGAAGCTACTTTCATTAGAAAATATATGTAGTATGTAAATATATGAATAGGAAAGCAAGCGTCTCTGACACATTTTGAGGAAAATGTCCACGTTATTGCTGCGATAAATAGGTAATAAGAAGTGAATGGCAAGTTAATGACCTCTTGAGTGCGTCGCACCCATAGTCGACCGGCGGGGTTGTTGTTTGGTAGCACCACGGCCAGCGACACAGTTGCTAGGTAACCTCCCTGTGTTTGTTATCGGCGAGTTGTGGAGGAAGAGAGCTGCGCCGGAAAACCCACGTTTAAACAATGACCTCACGGCGTGCGAAATGTAACCAGCAGCTGTGGTAAGGCGTTTGTTTCCCCTCGCAACTAGTTAATATAGGAAAATCACACGTGCTGCCCTGTGTTCGCCACACAGTACGCTAAACGGCACGTTAGCACCCGATTCAGCGTGCAAACTTCGGCACTTCTTGCATACCCCCCCCCCCCCTCTTCTCACAGAGCGAATGGTTTTGCCCACGGACTCGCTCCAGCACTCATAGCACACAAGAGGTCTACAAGATACAGATTTTTTTGTGTGTGTGTCAACCAACGTTAGACCTAAGCAGTAACGCCGTTACACACTATAAACACTGCTATAGACTTGACAATACTGTCGAGACTGGACGGTTTTTCTAAACCCCCAGTGTCTCCCTTAATAACGGCGGCTGTGTCGTTCGGATGAGACCAGGAAAAGGGCTGCACTGCCAGTGCCCGGAATAAATAAGGTAACGTTAACGGGCTACTTCGCCTTCGCCTCTCCATCCTTTGCTAGGTAGTGCGGCTAAGCTAACAGTGGAGTAGCACAGGGTCATTGTGTGTTTCGTTTGAATCAGTATCTCATGCAGGAATTTCACTTGAAGCAACACGAAATGTTAACGCCCTCATTCGCAGGGCAGTTGAACGTTAACGTTGCCGGAACGCTACATTTGATGGTGGCAAGTTAACTGGATAGCAGCACTGCCAGATTGTTTCCCTGGTCGATCCTTCCACCTGACCTGTACCAGTGGCTAGCAGCCTAACGTTAGCTACTGCTAGCAACGGATTCAGAGCAGTAATGCACCTGCTCAGGCTTTGTGCCATTTGGTGCGCAACCAATTTCCTGAAAAAAAAACCCCCAAATCTCCAAGATGATTACATGCTAAATTTAAGAAGTATATCATGCGCTAATCCTAAAATACAAACATATCTGTATAAGGGGATGGCCTGCTATCCCTCCAGTGGTCTGGAAGATACCATATAACTGCTATGCTGTGACAGGCATGGGTCCTCTCGCTGCTCTTAGTAGCATAGCTTCTTAGCTCAGGCTATTTTTTCAAGTTTCCTAAATCTGTCTTGGCATGCAAGACTATTTCTGACATTATAGCTTTGGATGCTCAGATCCAGGCTATTTACAATAGGGATGTGGTGTTTGAAGAGCCATTTGATTTCGTCTGGTCTGTTTGCAGTCCAGCGTGCCACATGCTGATAGAGCACTGACCATTCCCAACAGAGCAGATGGATTACATAATAATAACACCATAACATGAGTTCTGGATGGCATCCTGCCTCCTGGGCCAAGAGATAAGACAATTAAGGCAGATAGGTCAGTCTTTTATATTCATGCAGACTATAGTTGGCATCCTGAAGTTTTTGGATTCATATGGGATATTCGTTGCAGTATTGCACCTACAATATCCAATTGGTTGTTATTTGACACCTCTAAACTGAGAGAATGCCATAAATACAGGTACTGTAGGTATGGCCTATTTGTTCCCTCAGAAGACTGGACTTTTACATTGTTAATCTGGTATACATTTTTTAAATTACACAGTATGCAGTACACAGTACACAATATGCACAACAGTTGGTTTCGGCTAAGTACTGTTCTGGGAAATTAACCTCTGACTGTAAAGCCACAAGAGTACTGTTTGTCATAGAAGTCTGTGTCAGTAGTTGATTACTTCACCTGGTAGCTTTTGCTTGATAGGGGCCTTCCCTTCATAATGTCTTTGTCATTTATCATATCTACAGGCCCTTGCTTGGTTTTTACTTACTGAAACCCAGTCTTACCTGGCAATAATCACAATTAGGTATGAATTTACAATTAAGTGTTTGATTAACAGTCGAACTCTTATAGGCGTTGATGATAAGCCTCTGTATATGTAAAGCTTACTTTGTACAGTGTAGTGCTTTTGAACAAACACTGGTGCGCATTGTAGCAATCATACGTTTTTTGCTCCGCTTTGTCTAACAGAAAATAAGGTCAGGCAAGACTGTAATTCATATGAATTTTATATTTTTATAATTTTGCCTGTATTACTGCAGATTCTGTCTGATAAAGTTAAGCTTAACATTCAGCAGTTTGTTGGTGTATTTCAGTACCTCGTGGGCTGATAGCTCCCACACTTGTTCCTCCTCATATCTGGAAGAAGGCAAGAAGCCAGAGTTGGGTCACTGGTTTGAGCTAATTTTAGATCTGCTGGCAATTCTAAACCAACTACTTTCATGTGAGAGTAGTCCGCAAAGTCAGCTATCATTTTTCCTGGGAGGAAAATGTTGTAGTAGTAGGCAAATAGGTAATGATAGAAGCAGTAATAGTTTTTACAAAAGGGATTTTGTAAGTATACTGTATGTTTTAGACCTTAAAGACTTACAGAATCACTTTGGCATTGTGCCTTTTTTAGTGTAAGAAAATGACCAGTAAAAAGGGTTTATACTATTTATTTGATAAAAGGTAAATTTTCTACTGGAAAATCCTTTTGTTTGTATGCTTTTCAACATGTCTCCCATTTTTTGCAGAGGTCCCGGCACTGCTGGGAAGACCGGGGCAGCATATGCTGCATGTACAGAAAATAACTTGTCTACGTTTTCAGAATAACATGAGGCTAAGCGGAGTTTCCCCAAGCCTTTCTATTGATCCTGTACTTGACGACTGCTTTCAAGATGTAGTTTCATTTAAGGCAGGGAGGACATAAAAAAAACCCTCAGGGACATACCGCTTGTTGTTGAAGGGACTTGTGTAATAGGTGTGACACTGCTTGTCATGAGTGAACAGTCTATCACTTTGGTTAAGCTTTTCTTTTGGCACACTTCTTGTAAAGCTATTTGTGCTGTCTTTTTGGCTTTGCTTTTGATACAAAAGTATTTTTGAAGTGGCATTGCCTTATGCTAGTGGGATAACATAGTCTGAAGATGAATTCCTTGGTAGAGTTTTGAACTAGAACAACTCCTCATTGTTTCAGTAAATGTCTGTGAAGTAGACTAAATGCTGCAGACAAAAGGTAATATACTCGAGAGAGTAGACAGTAATGTGACGGGCACATTAACAACTTGTGCTGGATAACTTGGGGAAAATTATGCATAGCAATGACCTGACAGACAGACACATGTTTGTCATGCATATAGGGTGATGCAGCTGAGCAGCACCAAGAGCTGACTCCCTACAATGAAGCCATTCTGTGTTGTGTGTGGCAAAGGGGGATGAGCTCAGCATCCATAGGAGTTCTGCCCATTCAGCTCTGCTCTGCTGGTGTGGTGGCCCTTTGGCTCACCCTGTTGGAGAAAAGGTGTTATTGCATCAGTGGATTAACAGTGGGTACTCTGTTTAGTGAAGGGGATTTAGTTAAGATTTTGTCGTTAATACTTCACTGAAGGATTAATTGTGATGATGCTAGCAGTAGAATATATTGGCAAGTAATGCTTAGAAAGTCTGAATCCCATTTGGGGATGTTCTCCTGTTTTATTCCCAGTGTATTAAAATATGCTATAGCAGTCGTATATGTCATTATTTTCTATTCATATTAAGCATACGTTGTCTGTACTAACTTATTAAAACATTGTATTTATTCTGTTTTATTAGACAGGAAATCTAAAAGCACTGAAGCGATAAGAAGGGTATGACATGTGACAACGGCCACTGAGCTCAATTCAAACCTGTGATGTCACAAAAGGATGGCCAGCTCGAGTCCCTCTATCGGCCAGTGACTCTAATATGGTGTCTGTTTACATTGAAATCGCACTTCTGTCATTTGAATGAGAGTAAAACTAGGCTGACTTGTGGCTGGATAACTACCACTACCACTAAGACAAATGAGCAAAAGATGTGAGAGCCTCTTTTTGCTGGGTGATCATCCATCATTGCGATAACAAAGTGTCTCAACTGTGACCTTAAATGATAGTCAGGCCAACTATCCTAGATAGAAATCTGTGATGACAGTTTACTCTACTAAGAGGAGCAAAGAAAGAAATGTAATCACATTATCAGAGACGTTTGATAACTGAGTTTCTGTTTGCGAATGTGATTGTCTTTCAGTTACCATGGTAGCATGACTTAAAACTTCTCTCTTCAGAGTCCACGCTTAATGCAAAATATTAGCACTTTGAAATTGAAGATCTGAAACAATGAGGTTAATAACTGTTGATAGAGATGGGTAGCAACATTAAAAATTATGTTTATTTTAGAATGTTTACTGTAGCAGAAGGCAACTAAGATCCTGATATTCAACATTGATAAAATACAAAGAGTCATAATAATTGTATAATAATAATACTAATAATAATTAATAATTTGTTAAATTGTGAAGATTAATAATCGGATTAATAATTAATTATCTGGGGATTTTTCAGAGATGACTTGCATTAGAATATGTGTGTTTGTAGCTGTTTAGTTGCATCATGTGCCTGTCAGATCCCCCCCCTTGCTCCTGAGTGTACACATGAGACCAAGGTCCTATAGAGACAGTGTTCTCTGCCTCCTGTACAGAGAGCCAGTATACCACTGGGAGGTGGGGGCAGGTTGTCATCAGCACAGCTTGCCTCACTTTATCATTCTGACTCTTTGTTGTTGCCCCCCCCTCTGTGGTGATCTCATTCCAGTCTCTGTCCTCCCCAGGATCAATGTCCTGTGCTTACCACAGGCAGACCAAGAGGCTGACAGTGAAGACTACTGCGTGATCGAGACATGCAGTTGGATTGTTTCCCCATTCTAATTTGTCCAGAGGATCGATAGTGTTATTTAACTTGCTTTTTCGACTCAGCGTGTGTGCATATATTGTGTGTACATGTACACCTACAAGTGTAAACATTGGTAGCTGGGAAATGGGCTGTTCAGTATATTCTTACCACTAGAGGCTACTGTTGATCTCTTTATGAAATGCAAAAGAGCCACCATAAACCAGTGTACTGTACATGTAGTCTAACTGGTGTATTTTACTTATGACTTATAGTTTACCCTGCATCCACATTTTTGACTGTGGTTATAGTTCCTCTGCAAAATTATAACATCTTGAGTAGAAAACCGCCTTTCATGCATGCAATATCATACAAAAGTCACCATGGTTTGAAACACACAACAGTATTTGCCATCATATGCAAAGCATTAAACACTATTATAATTTTAAAGAGAATGTTTTTAAACATTTTATGAGGCTGTGGTTCCCAAATGTTTTGTCTTGTGACCCCTGAATTGCTCTCTTGTGACCGCTTTTCACTATTTGCATATGGGTTGTGACCTGGTCAATCAAAGAGTGATATTTTTTCCTATATTTTATTTGAATAATTTTTTAGAGACATGAAGAGGTAAAATTATGCTGTAATTCACAAGGATTAGAGTAACGTAGATAAAATAAATTGTTTATCTCCTGTTAATCATCTCACAACCCTTTAGAATTATGTTGCAACCCCTCAGTACATTAATATGGATCATGGTAGACTCAAAATTAAGTTCCTACATGCATTTTTGAGTTGCAGGGATCATGAGCAGCTGGATTTGTTCCAGGCATGCTGTAAGTTTGGGGAAAAATTTATGTCTTGCCAGTCCATCACTGGATGGAGTCACAGATTCATACCTGTGGGAACGTTTGAGTCTCCAGTCCTCCAGAATTCTGCTTTGTCTTTGAAAATGGGAAGAAGGTAGAGCACCTGGAAATGAGAACCCACAGCAACAAAAGGAGAACATGCAAACCCCACACAAAGAAGACAGAGTCAAACAAACATCCCTTCTTGCTGTGAGGCAACACTGCTAACCGCTCAGTCACTATGCTGCCCCAGCCAGCAATAAAATATATGTGACAGGACATCTCAACAGTGGTTGATTACCTCCAAAAGTGGTTTGAAGACACACTCTCAGACCTCAGCCAAACAATAACAGCATTTGGCTGATGACTGGTGTTAATTTCCCACACTGTTAATAGCCTGAGGCACCCTTTTAACAAACCACTGTAAAGATGCCATCTGTTTGAATGAAGTGACCCCTCGGCCAAACAATGAAACCCAGCTGGCAAAAGCATGAGACACAATGAGATGCTGCAAACCCTTTACTTGACAACCACATTAATATTTCGCAATGGTTCCATGGAATACCAATTAGTCCAGTGGACATCACACAGTTTTAGATTTTTTTTAATAGTACTGCAGTGTCAGAGCTGTACAGAGTTCTCACTGAACTGTTCTTCTCATAGTCCGATTGACTAATGTAGCTTGTGTTATGCCTGTGTGCTGCTGTTGTTGCTGCTTTACTTCAAAGGTATGTCAATGCACTCAAGTCCAGTGAGGAACTACACACAGATCCGCAGTGTGCACCGTAGTCACCCTCTGCGCAGTCAGCCTACTACATGTACCACTGTTCTGCAGCTGTAAATGATCTATTTCCTTCTCCTCTACAGGCATTCCTATCTATCCCTCTGTCCACCCCTCTCCCTCCCTCTCTCCTCTTGGGGCTGTAAATAAGCTGGGGCTGTGTAGACCCTTAAGAGGCCCTCCCCCTCCTACTCTTCCCCACCACTGCTACCCCCTTCTAACTCCCTGCCCACTCCGACTCTGCTGCTGCTGCTGCTCTTTATGCTGCTGAAAGTTGCCACAGAGAAGCACAGATGATCCATCGGGTCATCCTGAATCACATCGCCCATACTGCCCAAGACAGGGAAGACTAACTAGCGTGAGTGTGAGAGAGCCCTTGGAGGGTGCTGTGAGTACCCTGCGAGGCCCACCTGCCTGCCAAGCCTGGCAGAAAGCTTGGCTTGCACCTTCACTCCTCCAGCCCCTGAGATGCCCTCCTCTCCCAATGAAGGAGGTGAGTAAGAGAGATCTGACTCTCTCAGGACTGACAGAGTTATTCTGTTAGATGGTCATTCGGCTTGCATACACACACTGTGGCACTCACAACCGCACACACACCTGGCCACCTGGTCATATATCTATCTGCCTGCCTGCTCATCTGTACAATTCTCCCCTGCATAGAACCACACACATGCACAGATTATGATAAAAGGATATGATGCACGCAGCTATAACAAACTAGACGCCTATTACACTTAAACCCTATCCCCATAAACAAACCCTGCTAAATCCCCTGCAGAAATTAGTAAAATATATCAGAATATTCCAGCAGCTCCCCTCCCAGTCTGGGGCACAAGCTGTGACTGCATCTAGTTTTGTTGTATGCTGTCTCCTCCAGAGGATCAAGGCGCGCCCCCCGTGAACAGGCCATCTGTGGGCTCCTACCGGAGCAGTGGGAAGAGGAAGGTGCGCACCAAAAAGAAGAAAGGCACTATCGCCGCCAATGTCGCCGGCACCAAATATGAGATCGGTACGGTAACCTATTACACATGTGCTTTTGAAATTACAGTAACAACAATATATAAAAATGTTCAAGATTTTAGAAATTATTAAAAATAGGCTTGAAAAGGAGCTAAACAGAAATGTCAGTCTGCAAAGATAAGATATCTTTTGATCTCAGAGTTTGTCTTAACAGAGAAGCAAGTGTAGGAAGAAAAGAGGCTTTCTTTCAAATGGTTGATGAAACTCTTTCATTGATGTGCATTATCCTTGTATTGGTGTTTCTTTTACTTTATATATATCTTCTAAATCTTATATTTATATAATAGCAGTACAAGGTGCTTAACAATACAATGAAAATACAACAAACTGAAAATAAATGGTAATATAAAAAATCTATATTATAGGAAATAAGAGAAAGTAAAACAGAAAGACCACTATAGTGTAGTAGAAGATGGTAGATTAAAATATAATGTTTGTCTTAAGATTTCTTTGCACAGCTTGTGGTGCCCTCAGCTCCTCTGGCAGGGCGTTCCAGAGGTGAGGACCATAGACACTAGATGCCACCTCCCTGTAGTTCTGTCTTCCACCCAGGGAACAACTAAAGGCCAGTGCCAGAAGACCTGAGTGATCTAGAGGGCGCATGCATTAAAAGCATATCTGACAAGTATTTAGGCACTAGTCCATTGAGTGATTTGAACACCAATAAAAGAATATGAAAATCTATTCTAAAATCGACAGGCAACCAAAGAAAGGACTTTAGGACAGGTGAGATGTGTGCTCTCCCTCTGGTCTTGCTCTGTACATGTGCTGCTGCATTCTGACTGGTCTGTAGTTTATTTATAGCTTTCCTAGGTAGACCAGAAAGGAGAGCATTGCAGTAATCAAGCCTGCCAGTGAAAAAAGCATGAATAAGTCTCTCAGTATCTGCCTGGGAGAGAAAAGGTTGAACGTTTGCAATATTTCTAAGGTAATAAAGGGCAGTTTTAGTGAGATTACTAATGTCAGATTGAAAATACAAATCAAGGTCTACAAGCACGGCAATATTTTTTGCTAGGGGCTTGGTGTTTTGTGCCAGGGATTTAGTACACAAGAGGTTAGTGCACAGTATCTCTCTTTAGACGTTTGCTCCAATAATTAAAACCTAGGTTTAGTGGTAGTGTAGTGTAAGTGGTTGTAGTTTCAGTTGTAGGGTTTCTTCAGGATATTATTTAGTCATGTTGAATGTGCTATTAACGTTAATCAACACAGTAAATGATCTGTCTTGCCTGGTAAGGTAATTTTATGTCAGATCCAGCTACAATGTGTAATATAAGGCCTCAGATTTCAAGGTTCTGAATTTATATTTTGATTTTCTTCATGAAAATGTAATGAGTGAACAAGACCAACATTTTGGGGGGTCCTGCAGGTAAGATGAATCTGCTGTGACACATTGAATTGTATATTAATTTTGTAAGCAGCTCTCAGTATGGCTCAGTCGGCCCCTCAAAGCACCGCAAATCCAATCACAATGTTGTCTCAACAATAAAATCTAATTTGCTGGGGTAGATTGTTTGAAGGAGGGCGTTGTTATTTAATGTCTTAAATTAAACGTAATAGAGTTGCAGTCCAGCAAAACAGTTCGCACGGCGACCACTCAGCCTTACATACATACATAAATCTTTATTGAGGTAATTTAACTTGGCAGTGAGTTTTTTTTTTTTGGGAGAAAGGCTAAAGGAGCATAGTAAGCACTCCTCACACACATGTTCAGTATATTGTGTGGCAGCACAGCTCTCAGGGGTGAACTACAACCTATGAAACTAAGGAGTCAGCAGCAGCAAGTAGAAGTTGGGGGCTGCCGGGATCCTGTAGGTAGATGGGAGTCTAGCTGTGAGTCAGTTCGCTAGCTGTGACGAGACCCTCACAGTGGCCATTCTGAGGGTAGTGCAGGGCTATTTTGAAGGAAAATTAACACTAAGGGCCAGATGGATGGCTCGTTTTTGCTGTTAAGTTTTTTCCAGCTGTGTTTTTTTTTTTTGGTTTCTTAATTGATAGTATTACAGGTAAAAGTTAAAGGTCAAGGAATATGGTGTTGGAAATTTGCTTTACACCCACTGAGAAAGGAATGTAGACTGTGGCCCTAAGGACGTCTGTTTGGTGAGATGTGTAAGAAAGGATTGATTATAGCTTTGTACTCAAAGACTCTGCTGGTAATTGTAAGCATAGGCCTGCTGTGTAAACCCTCCCTGTTCCAGTTAGCAAAACACTGTTAGCCTCTAACGACATTAACAGATGGATGAAGTTAAACGGAAACACCTTTTTCCCCATTCAAATGCTACCATGCAACATTAGGCAAGCCTTCTCCAGGTTTGTGAAGGCTTTCAAGAAATTAATTAATACCTTGTTTCGTTAGGGCATATGAATTTTTCATTACTCACTGAATAATGAATAGTTGTCGGATTAATGTCCAAATGGGCTTGCCACATATCTCTCATACTATGGGGTTTCCAGTGGGATTTGGATGCATTACAGACAATTAATTTATCCTTTTGAAGAGAGGCATTACGATTGGCTGCTCTGCAACCATTCCATGAATGGTAAATATTGCTGTGAGCATTTTGATCTATAATCTCCTGGACTCATTTCTCTCTTAATGTACGCAAAAGCAGAATTTAAGCAGAGCAAAACATTTGAGTGAAACATTGATCTGTAAAGTAGAAATATTTGATTTGTGGGTCCAAGTAACATTTTGCTCTCAGTTTACATCTATAGGTTTCTTTGTCATCAATCAATATGGCTACTCAGTCCTCTTGGGACATTTACCTAATGTCAGTGTATAAAATGTTTTCACAGCATACCTAATTCTATTAATGGAACAAAATCTAATGTGAGTGTTTTTCTCCAGTTCGTATAGTCATCAAAGAGATGGACTTCATCAAGACCCGGGACATTGACGAGACTGCCAACCTCATCTGGAATGACTCGGCCGTGCAGCACGAGAAAATCGCTGAGCTCAGGAATTATCAGGTACACTGCATGGAGACCATGTCAAAAGTCAGCACACCTTGTTTGGGGGCACGTTAGCCTAGGGGTTAGAGAAGAGTCAGTCCCAGTGCTGCACTGACCAGGAACAAACCTCTACAGTATGCTCCAGTAAAGCTGCTCAGTGACCAACAGCCAAAGACCATGATACTGATCAGCCGGTCTTGAGGAGCAGGTCTGAAAAGAATTGTACGTGTTCAGCGGACTTTAAAGATAAACCAAATGTTAAAAACAAAATAACCTGCCTATAATAGTGTAAATCAATAGTTGGTGAGGAAGGATTTTCCTTAAGGATTCCTTTTAGAGAAAAGGTGACGGAGATGCTTCTGAAATGAAACAGTGCAGTGCACCAGAACAAATGGTTTTAAAGGATAAAACAAACATGACAGCTACTTTAACCCTCCTGTGCTTGGATAATTTTGATCTAAATGATTTTCCTATAAAGAAAACCAAAACATAATTTCCTTCTAATACTTTTTTGGATATACATGATAAAATTGTTTTCCGATTCTTTGAACTTATTATAGCACAAAGCATTCCTAGATATGTTTTTTACACTCTCGTAGAAAGAACTAACCGCTAAACCACTGTGATACAAAGCCTTCCTCCAACCCTTTAAATGTTTTGCACTAAAATGTGATTCAATCTGAACTGTAACAATATGTTTATTCACACTTATTGCCAGATATCAGTAATTTTTTATGCTAGTGCATGTATTGCTGATGTGGCAAACACATTACCTGTAAGGACAACAAGGCCTCATGTATACTGCTGGCTAACCTCAGCGGTGGCCAAATGCCTACAAAGTCGTTTGTCAGGCATTAAGAAAAAACATTCTCTTTGTAATCGACACTTGTGAAGATTTTTAAATGATCGTATTGATGCCTAATTGTTATGCTCGCAAGTCATAAAACTTCGACTGACTGATCTTGTGAATTTTCAGTTTAAATACGAATCATTAAGACAACACAATGTAGAGTGAAGTTACATCTGCCATGACAAAAACAACAAAAAAAACATCAAAAATCAACAACAAACCCCTAGTATATAAAAACAGTGTGAACAGAAAAATAGATCACAACCATTTCAAGCTGTATAAACACATGGATATACAAACATAGATATACAATATTAACTCATGTTGATGATACTAGGAAGGGGAGATACAGATTTTCTGTGGTGCAGTTACTTAGTCAAGTGAAGTCAAGTCAAAGTCAGGGCTTTGAATCGTATGTTCATACAGTTTACAGAAATTGAGCAGTTTCCATCAAGACCATGGCTCAGGTTGTTTAACCTGATGAGCCTAATCAGTTTCCGTTTAATGTGGTATCATACGCGGCATGCTGGGTGTCTGCACACTACCCTGGCTTACAATACGTTTTTCTACCTGTCTGCAGTGGAAGTTAAGGAACAGGTAAAGAAGAACATAAGGAAAAAAGAGATTAGAACAGATGAAAAGAGGATGGTATTTAGAGAAGTTGGGATAGTTGGAATTGTGGAAGTGAAGAAGATTCAGTTTAAATACAGTAAATGTCAGAATGAAATAAAATAGAATAGAAAGAAATGAAAAGGAAGATGGACAGAATCTGCCCATCTGCTTTTCCTCAGACCCTGGGAAGTAAGAGAGAGACAGCAAATAGGAGAGAGGGATCAACAGAGTGAGCGGGAACAATTGAGCGTACACAGAGACAGATGGGAAGACTGACAGGTAGACTGACAAGTTGTGAGCAGCGGGGGGTGTGGGTCAGGTTTCAGATGTCACTAGTGATGTTGACAAGACGGGCCTAAACAACAAGGGTTGCTCTGAGGTCTCTGTAGTAGTCTGAGTGTGATCTTACCTCTGTTTGACCTCCCTGTCCTGCTGATTGAACTTGCTGTTGCTGCTCAGACCGTTAGCCATCTATCTTCCCGAGTGCTTATTTGATTAGACTGGGCACTAATGATTGATTAAATCACAGCCTAGAAAGAGTACGGCTTGTTAGGACAGGGGCAGCAAGAGTTCAGCTAAGACGATTAAATATTAAATACAGCTTAACGTGTAGCAACGTGGCCAATGTTTCACATAGAACTGGTGATTTGCTGTCAATTGTTTCCACTTGCTCTCTCGCGCTGCTGTGGTGTTTCATGAGATAATTTCTCAGTAGAAAAGTAGAAGTCCCTCAACAATTGGTTTTGATTTCCCCTCACAAGCCACGTCGTCTCGCGGCATTGGCATAATTGTGCAATCTCTTCCAAATCCTTAATTACGTCTGTCTCGTTTGGATAATAATCATGGAATCCTTTTACACCGTGCGTTCTTTTCTCTCTCTCTCTCTCTCCCTCTCTCTCTCTTTTAATTTTTTCCTTTTTTTCGTTTAGTGATGTACTGTGAGAGTTTGCTGTCAAGTTTCAGTTCATACGAGCCTAATTAACGCCCCTGTTCAGGCTCATTTGGTCAAAGAATACAGAAAACCCAGAGTTTTTCCTTTATCCCCCACCCCCCTTTCGGCACATTCAAAGCAATTCATTCATCTGTCACTGCAGGAGCTTGCGATGCAGAACCAATTACCTCGGCCCCTCGGAGTTGAGATTGATCGTTTTTTTTTCTTGCCTCTTCCCTCCCCAACCTTTAAATAGTATTAAAAAAGCCACGGTAAACTAAATAAGGGTTGAGAAAGGTCTCAGCGTCACCTTTTTGTTTTGAGTCCGTAATTGGGCATAAATGTCAGAACATTGTAAGCTCACTTCAGGTTGCTGCCTTTAATGTGCTCATTTTTATGAAGGGGTGGGGGAGGAATTGAGTGGCGTAATGGCCCTAACAACATTATTATGTCTGCCTGTCCTTCTGCAGAGAATTAACCATTTCCCTGGCATGGGCGAAATCTGCCGGAAAGACTGCCTAGCAAGAAACATGTCCAAGTAAGTTTTTTTGTCTCTCTTAACACATAAAATAAGAGTACTTTAGTTCAGTTGCAGGTGTGCAAAAACAAGAACATTTCAAAGCTCAGTGTTCAGCCAGCTGGCACTCTTAAGATGTTACAACTGGGTACATGTAGCACTTCACCATTACAAGCCAAATAAGTAGAAGACACTGCTGTAAAAGCTCAAAATAAATTTTTACCGTAATAAAAATGCAAAATGAAACTTTAAGTACAAGACTTAATTTTAAGTACAAGACTTAAGATGATTCTAAAAGTGTAAAATGCTGTCTCCTTACTCACACAAACACCCTTTCTTTGTTTCTCCAGAATGATCAAGTGCCAGCCTCAAGAGTACAGCTTCATACCCAAAACCTGGATCTTCCCCGCCGAGTACACTCAGTTCCAGAACTACGTCAAGGAGCTACGGAGGAAACGCAAGCAAAAGACCTTTATCGTCAAACCCGCCAATGGAGCCATGGGTCACGGGTAGGTCTAGCAAGAACAATCTAACACATTGACTATAAGACTGACAGCGGGAGCCAGGACAAGAAAGAGAGAGTGACTGAAGCAGAGGATAGAAAGCAAGAGTGAGTGGAAGAGGAAATTAGCAGTAGAGCAAATAAAGAACAAGCACACACACAAAAGAAGGCAGCAAGAGGTTTGTGACCCTGACATGGGTGTCTATGGAAATAGCATTATTGCTGGGACCAGATTGAGTATTTTAGCTGAGAGGGTGTGGTGAATCTCATTGTTGGCCTCATTGTCCTCAATGGTCACACTCTCCATAAATCAGAGGTTATTGCTGCCAGTGGAGGACACACACACATATACACACACAGTCCCTGGCAGTTACTGTAGGTCCTTCCCTGAAGGTCTCTGCATGTGATTATTGGATTCCTTTATAAGGCACCATCAGCAGAGACCAGACAGACTAGAAAATGGACCAAGATGGCTGCTGCAGGGCACTGTCTCCCAGTAGCATTTGTTTATCAAAAAATAAGCAGGATGTGGTACCTGAATGCATATTTCATACACACAGTCTCGTGGGGTGAGAGACTATCTCAGGTTGTGACGTCACATTTATATGGTACATTTTCACTATCCTGAAATCAGTTGAAATCATGAAGTATTTAGAGAATCCGCACCAAGGTTTTCTTCTTGAAATGCGAGCATGGTGACATGGCTTTACTCTTACACTGGCCAGTTTATTAGGTACACCTGTACTCTCTACAGCATTCCGATGTAAAATTCCAGCAATCAGTGCACCTTTGGTGAAGCTTGAACTGTTCTGCTTTTATTACCATGTCAGAGAAATGTCGAGTCAACGCAAGTCATGTTTGAGCCCAGAGTTAGCAGTGTTGTATTTGGCATTATATTATGAGGCGTTACCAATATTCTGTCCCCTACTGTGTGTAAAGAGAGGTTGATCAAACAACATTTTTCAAAGAATTGAATTGACTCCTCTTACAGTGTCAAAGAAACTGAACATTATAAGCCGGGGTGAGCGTGGGGGTGGTATTGATTTTAAATCCCCTTTGCTTTGAGAAGAGTCTGCTTAGCTGGTTTGGTCATCTAGTCAGAAAGCTAGCTGTTGGAGGAGTTCCAGGTACCACTGACTGGAAGGAGCAGAGCCATGTCACCCTGGAGGGAATTCATCTCTTTCCCAGGAGGAGTTGATGAAAATTAGGAAGCTCCCTGGGGAAAGGGACATTTGGGCTTCTCAGCTCAGTCTTTTGCCATCACTGGCCAGGATAAGTAACTCAAAAATAGATGCAACAATTAATTAGTTAATTAATGAATGTTTAAGAAGTGGTGAAGAGCACACAAGTATCCTAAATTGTCTATAAAACAACCCCAGTAACTGATTCTAATGTTCTATGTGTGAGCCCAACCAAATCATTTGGCACTCAAAACAGAATTCTATTCAGCTATGATGCGACCTGTGAAGTCAAGGACCAGACTAAAATAATGTGAAAATGCCTACTTCAAAGATTCAAGTGTGGTTGGTTTTATAAATAATTCTGTTTCATAAGATAAAATATAAACTAAAAGACAGGCCAAACTGAATATTATGATTTTGCTAAAATACAGTGCTCCCAGAAGAGCATGTCTGAAGAAAAACTTTGGAGTGCATTCATCACTGGCACCAATAGGTGGGGATGTTGAAGTACAAATAGCTCAGTGTGCGTCACCTCTCCCTCTAATTCTCTTTGAATTTGTCCTTTCTGGTATAATGTGAGCATTACTTATAACTCCATGCTGCACTAAGCCCTTATTTATTAAAGAATAAAAGGCAGCAAAGGCTGAATTATTGCAATACATTAAGAATATGAAAGATGATGAGTTTAGCTTGTCCACTCATCGGCGGGTGGCTCACAAGATTAGATTTTTCTCTATTTTTTGTGCATGGTGTGACGCGGCAGGAAATTAAGTTATATCTACCCCCTGTAATTTATTTTTCCGTCGGCCAACTAAATGAAGTTATTGTTTGTGTCTGAAGCGCAGCTTGTTATAAGGGAAACAAAATAAAAGCGCATGCAGGGCTTAAAAAGGCGAGATCCCCTCCGGTGCCAAATTAAATAGGCAGGGGAGAGTGGGCCATGATTATCTGACACCCCAGCTCATCAATCATGTCGTCTTCTCCTCAGCTACTCCTCCTTGACTAACTAACACTGTTAACCCTGTCCTCATCATTCAGCTTGCTGTCTGCCTGTTAGGAGGGCCCCTCACGTCGTCGGTCAGGCACCCATCAACTTCTCCCTGTTCTTTTCTGTTCAAGTACTGTGATAAGCAGGCCAATGAAGTGCTCGACTATAATATGGCAGTAGTTTAGTTGGTGGAAGTGTGGTGATGAGTGATTGATAAACCTGAAAGTAACAACAACACTATACTAAGGCAGAACTTCAAGTGGGTGAAGGTTTTATCAATCCTCTGATGGGAGGACTGCTGAACTAAGACCATATTTCATCATGACCTGAAAGGCAATAAATGGATCCCAGTCTAAATTCACACAAAGAAGCTCATCAACAATGGTCCAGTGTCTTTGCTTCATTAGAGTTAACCGAGCAGGTGAATTCTTTGGTTAAATTAAAACAACAGACTGCACGGTTCCCGAGATACTGTATGTTGGTGGCTGCAGCCACAGAGCAGAACAGTTTTTGCCCTCTGGTGCCACAAAATTGCAATACCTCAAACTGTACATTTTGAACAATCAAGCCTTTACATCTTGGCCAAATACTGTGTTTGTGTGTGTGGTGTGGCTGCTTCCAGGCTGTGCATGTAAGTCTGCCTTAACTATGAGTGATGGAGATATAGGTCAGATGCGATGCTTCTACATAGTGGGAGACTGTTTAAAAACGCCCCTCACCCTCCCCGAACACATACATTCACTCACACGCATACGTACAGGCAAACACACTTTCACATTCACAAAGTTTTGAAAATGTTGCCCCTCACCCATGCGTGCACAGCCACATGGATGCACACAAACTAACACAACTCATTCTTGAGTCCAGCTAGCATTGGCCTGCCTACTATAAGGTCTGAGTGGCAGTGACATGAGACCAAAGCAAATGAATTAGAGTGGAGGTTGAAACGGAGCACAATGTCTGCTCCTATTAACCTGCCCACAGCTAAAAGACCCAGCATTTGATGTACTGTGCCATTCAGACAGAGTGGAGTTTGGCTTCAGAAAATCACAATGTTCTCCAGATGCTTGCAGAGTATTGCTCAGACAAACCGGCATTTGTGTTGTACCTGTCTGTTTTTTGTAAACGTATTTTTCAACTGTTTTATGTAGATGGCCAGGTAATAAACAGAGTAACAAACTTTTTGGAACGTTCAGTGCCCCACAGAGCCAAACAGCTTGCCCTGCTCAAACTAGACCTGAGGCATGCTGAGCGCACTCATTTACATATGTTTTCAGTGAAGGTTCTGTAGCAGCGGAAGGTCACATGAATACTATCAGGGCAGCATGGCTCTGACCCATTCACTCCTAAGGGCTAAACGTCTTCAATGTAAATGTAAGTCATTGAGTGTACAGTAAGGACAGATCTTCTCCCTCTGAGTGCATCTATAGCTCCTATAGAACATTATACTTATTATCCATCGCTTTGAAAAAACACAACAGGACAAAGTTAATCATGGGATGTGAAGATTGAAAGTATCACCATAATAGACAGACGTGGCACCCGAGAAATATGCCCCCAACTTTTCCTGATGACTTTGAAATTAAATATTGTCTTGAAAGCCATCAAATCTGTAAACTGTTTGGCTAAATTCTTTTTGCCTCAACACGTACTGTATATAAGACAGTGCCAATGTCATCAGTCATGTTCACGGTTCCTGCTACGCTCCCATCTATCATTTTTTTAATTATCTTTTTGTCTTTACTATGCCATATTTTATTATGCTGGTGACGACACCCCAATTTCCCCCCCGAGGATTAATAAAGTTTCTGTCTATCCAGGATCTCGCTTATCCGCAACTGTGAGAAGCTGCCAGCCCAGGAGCACTTTATCGTTCAGGAGTACCTGGACAAGCCCTTCCTGATGGAGGGCTACAAGTTTGACCTGCGCATCTACATCCTCGTCACTTCCTGCGACCCACTTCGCATTTTTCTCTACAGGGATGGCCTGGTTCGCATGGGCACAGAGAAGTACCATGCACCCAATGAAGCCAACCTGGTGAGTCTCAGACAATAATACTACAGATAACAATGATTATACTGTAAATAACAGCTTTCATAGCATTTTTCACGAAAAGTTACAAAGTGCTTCACAGAAGGTGCACATAGACCTGGAAACACACACACGTGATCGTAGACACATACCTTGTAACTAGTGACAGTACATACATCTTTATCTGTGTACCATCTGCGCACAAGGCCAGTTTGATGAGTTGTAGACGTACACACAACTGTTCATGGATTTATATTAGAAAGTACATAGAGTACCTAGAGTGTGGCCAATCAGGTGAGTCAGAAATAGTAGAAGTAGATTTACAGAATAATGTATTTGCCATGGGCTTGTGCAACTCAACATAATCAAATTGGACACCCAAACACACAGGAGAACAGAGGTTAGGAAGCACAGCGTAATCTCCGTCCGTATGATCACAAAAACATGCATATACTAATTTTACTCAGTCAACAGTGCCCGAATGCAGACAACTGTAAGCCAGAGATTGTTCACACACACACACACACACACACACACAGAATGTACAGGCATACTGTATGCACACAGCTGAACGTACTCGTCCACATGCCAGATGTCTCCTGAAATATCAAGCCGCTCATATTTGCCTTGAGGTTCTGCACCTGCTGATGCACAGTCTGTTGCTGTTGATGGGATGTGCACACACACACACACACACGCACGCACGCGCACACACAGCTTCCTATCAAGTATGATGCTTATCTACAATATGTACACACGCACACATAGACAGACTGGACCCCTCCTGTGACACAAATGTGTATTGTCTTACCCGGTCTGTGACACATGATGGAGTGAGTCATGCCATGGAGATGGATGTTCAATCCACAGAGAGTGGCTCCCAGACAGCCATCAGGGGTTGTAGTAGCCTGCAGCCACAGCGTTATTACCATGTAGGTTAAGGACAAGGATGTATTATCTTCAACTGAGAGGGATAGTGTTTAAAGAGAGAGATACAACAAGGGTGACACAATGGCTAGTTATGATCAAACCACTCAATGATGCATTTTAACCATGCCCCTTTGGAACTATGCAGCACGATGGCACTGACTCCTCTTATCTCTGAATGTTGGAGAATTTGGGGATCTGTGATTGTAAGTTTGTTTTGCTGTTTCACTCATTACCAGTTGATCCCATAAGAGCATCACCTAAGAAGCATTTTTAAAATGTAACACCATTTCTTACCATCTTTAGTTGTTGCCAGGGGACTAGTTTGTGATGTTTTTGCTTTTTCTTTCATTCTTGTCTACCCATATTGCTTTGGAGAAAATGTTTTACTTTACAACGTGGGTACGTGCTCTGTGGGGATAAAAACATGAACACCCTTGAGGATGTTCTATGCTGTGATGATTATCACCACTGACAAAGGTGTAATTACACTGAAGAGCACCGTCACAGGTATCATAGCTATTTAAGTACAATATACAGTATATACACCATGTATTAAAATAACATTTCATTGTATTTACTGTTGCTCTGTCATCCCTTTTGCATCAGTGGAGTTATTTGTAGGTGAATAAGAGCTTAATTTCTTCTTCAGCTCAGTAAATAAAGTAATTTCGGGGAATTGGAGTTGTTGCACAGATATCAAATTAAATAAAGCTAGAAATCGTTAGCCAGAGACAGGTGTGAACATGCATATGATAATGTCTAATGCATATGAACTCCCTTTTGTCTCCACAGAGCCAGCTCTACATGCATCTGACCAACTACTCAGTCAACAAACACAATGAGAACTTTGAACGAGACGAGACAGTGGACAAAGGGAGTAAGCGGTCTATCAGCTGGTTCACCGAGTTCCTCCGCACCAACGACTACGATGTGGCCAAGTTCTGGGGAGATGTCTCTGTACGTGGGTAGTCTACCAGAGCAGAATCAAACACAGTTACATGCAAACATATTGTGGCCGATGTGTACTTCCACAATCAAGGATGTGTGGGATGATAACAAAATGCACCACAAATGCAAAAAACACATGCATACACCCGTAAGTGTACACTCATATATACACATGCTCTTGCTACCAACCAACACACGCTGCACACAAAACACAAGCGGACCAGCAAAGGTTTTATATGATTTGCAGTGACAGTAATTCAGTGAGCTTCAGAGCTTTGTTTAACTCCAGGAAGAGCTCAGTGAAAACATAATTCCTGGAGGGTGAGTGTAAGAGCCACAGTGAGCTGTCCCTATTTGACACTTCTCTCAGCTCGTCTTTTACCTTGTTCATTTTCTTTCATCATGGAGAATGTTGTTTTACCTGCTGTATGTGATTAATTCGTTTTTTAAAAAACATTTATTTTCTACCCATTTCTTTAGCCCTGGTTCTGTTTATGGTCTTCATCTGTCCCTCAGTGCTTTACTGTTCTCTTGCTACTGTTGTTTAACCTCAAACTCAAATCCTATTGGTTATTATAATTTCCTCAATGCAACCTTTTATTTCTTCTTTCCATCCGCTTTCA
The DNA here is from genome assembly GCA_036023855.1 of Gadopsis marmoratus. Classification (NCBI taxonomy): domain Eukaryota; kingdom Metazoa; phylum Chordata; class Actinopteri; order Centrarchiformes; family Percichthyidae; genus Gadopsis; species Gadopsis marmoratus. Next base: position 22,104 of record JAVQJF010050170.1, read on the forward strand.
CTTTTTTATGCTCATTTTATAAGTTCTTGTTTAGGTCATTTATCCTTTTCTTTGTACTCCTCTCTTAACCATCTTGTGTAATCTCTCCGTGTGCTCCATTTTGTAAAGGCGTTTTAAATTCTTTTTTCCCCTTGTTTATTTTACTGTCATGCTTCTTGTCCCTCTGTGTGTCACCCTCTGACTCAACCAGACTGTCAGGAGGACTTCTCTTGCTCTCTCACCATTTTTTTTCTCTGCTCTTTCTTCAGAAGTTGCACCACTTTGGTGTTAGTGCTGTCCGTTCACACTCACACACTGTGTTTTGTTTCAACTCTGTATTTATGCTCTCCGCTCACTCTCCTCTCTCCTTCTCTTTTCATCTCTCCTCTTACATTTTGTTCCCATACAGACCTAGCAGGCTGCCCTGACTCTTCCCGCCAACGGTCACGGAGAGTCAGAGAGTTGGTTTGCCAAAAGATTGTCTGTGGGGGTTAAGAATATCATTTACACTTTCTTTTAATGTGAAACACTGACATCTCTTTCATATTGAGATATTATTGATGCTCTGTATGGAGCAGGGTGTCCAAGCTTTGACCAGCAAAGCTGCAGCTTTTTATGTGGGTGTGATTTTGAGAACAGTGTTTGACTACAAATGGGCTAGTTATGAAACTAGACCACCATACCCGTCTCCTGCACCCAGCAGACAGACTGGACTGGACAACTGCAGGCCAGCAGCAGTGAATGGGGCTTGACTGGCGAGGTGAAGCGTGGTGCTGAGTGTGTGTGTCAGAGTGAGCATTTAGTAGTCAGTACAGTGAAATAGTTACACTATGGTTGGTACCATTAGAGTGACAATAATGCTCCTTTTCTGATCTGTTAGGTCTTTTAGACATAGGTAACCATTTTAAATGCAAAGTTTCAGGTGTTTCAGAATATAGTTTTACAGAGTTCGTGTGCATATATTTTTACTGACTGATTAATAGATCACTCTTGTGAAAGACATAAATGCTTATTCCAACCAGTTAATGTCTTTCAACATTTTTTTTTATCAGTTTAGTTCGAACTTGACGTAATCTTGGCTGTAGTTTAAATATCTTTTTCAGTTTTACCATCCTGTCAGGAGAAAACCTCACTAACCAGCAGGACATCCTGCTGTCTCTACTACACTGATATAGAAAGAGAAATGACGCTATTAAAACAGCGATGAAATCAATAATTTATACATGCACACATAAAATAGCTAAAAGAACATACACATTTATACAGGTGAGATTAAAAACATAAAAAGATCAAAGAGTCTTATAAAACCATTTATGCCCAAAGCTAACATAACACAGGCACACATGCACAGTGCGAGGCAGCGGCCAGTGCTGGGGGCTGGGAGGATAAGGAGGCAGGTGATGAGGGCAGGGACAGAGACACACCAGCCAGTATTGGGGACTTCGGGCATAAACAGTGGTAGCGGGAGCAGGTGTTTGTGCTGGGCAGCCTGTGGGTCAGACGAGTGGATGGATGGACAGATGGATGGAGGAGTGTGAGCGACGGACAGATAGAAAAGGGAGGGGGGCTGCCGCCTTATCAGGCCAGGGCCAGGCCACCATACCCCTCGCCTGCACCCAGCAGTCAGACTGGACTGGACAAACTGCAGGCCAGCAACACTGCATGGGGCTTGTCTGGTGAGGGGAAGCTTTGAGCAGAGTGTGTGTGTGTGTGTGTGTGTGTGTGTGTGTGTGTGTGTGTGTGTGTCAGAGTAAGCATGTTTACCTCAGTTGCACAGTGGGAGTAGGCAGGCAGGTAGCAGCCAGCAAAAATACATGCAAACACACACATAGCACAGGTTGGGAGCCACACGCAGATGGATCACCACCAACATTGGCGAAGGTCTGTGTGTGACTGAAATTCTAAAGGTTTGGTTCCAGTAACACTTTCTCTTCTGAAAGAGTATCGTGAGACAAAGGAGAATTGAGAATCAGTCTGGATTGCAGTCCTACCTCTTTAAAGCAGGTCAATAGGTTACAGGTCTCGAATGTGTCATGAGTACTCATTTGTCAGAGTTTAGTCCTAAATCTAAATCAAGTATTTGTCTGCAGTTGCAATCTGCAATTAAAGCAGAACTACTATTTGCACCATTTCCAGTTTGAGAAGACATTTTAATCAGCTGCTATAAGAGTTTCAGCCTGTAGCTTTTTTTTAGGAAGAATATAACCGACAGAGATATGTGTTCTCTTTGTCAGCTCAGCTTGGTAAATCTCTCTCTCTCTTTGTGTCCTGCCAGGAGCTGGTGGTGAAGACATTAATAGTGGCTGAGCCCCACGTGCTGCACGCCTATCGCATGTGTCGCCCCGGCCAGCCACCAGGGAGCGACAGTGTCTGCTTTGAGGTCCTGGGCTTTGACATCATCCTGGACCGCAAACTCAAACCCTGGCTACTGGAGGTACAACTCTGCATGTCTGTGTGTACCGTATTCATTTGTGAAACGAGTGTGTTTCTCACTTTTTCCTAGTATTTTCTAATTGCCTTTGCTATTTTTTATGTATTATATTATTTAAATCATAATGATTTAAAAATTTAAAAGATAATGAAAAATAATTAAAATACACTACGAGATTTACTTTGAGGGTGTGTATGTGTGTGTCAGAAAGAGGAGGGCTGCAGTCTGTGGAGTCTCACCTGTCTATGCCACTACTAAAGTGACAGCGGCTCCTAAACTGAAGTAATGTGGCATCAGCAGGAGAGAGGTAGACATTGCCACACACTGACAGAAAGCATAAACACACACTGATTTTGCTTACACACTCTCGTCCCTGGTGCACAGAAACACACACAAACACCCACACAGTCTCCAGTATGTATTTATGCACCTCCGAACACAAGTAGAGACACATTGCCATGTAAAATGAAAGGATGGTACACAACCACAAACATGCACACACAATTACACACATGTGTGCATTCATACACACCCACGCATACACATAGATATGTCTGCATGCACAGCAACATATAAGACAAGAAAAGATGCCTCTTCCTCATACAAAGGCTCACACGGACACACACACATGCGCGCACACACACACACACACATGCAGGGTGTGAAAATATAGGTCAGAATGGCAGGTTGACTAGCAAGACACCCGCCCCTCATTCTTTCAGTGTCAGTCTTTCAAGTGTCAGTCATTCAGGAGATGGATTCGAGTTTAGAGTCCACTCCAGGTTTTCTGTTTCACCGTTCTGATGTCAGCCAGTCAGTTAAAGCCTGACCTAAATCCTTTAACCCAAAGTGGCTGCGTACCCCCCCCCACCACCCTTTCCCACAAATTGACTCAAGGATGGGAAATGCCTCTGGGATAATTGTTTGTTTTTCCCCATCATGCCAACCCTAAAAAAATGTTGCGATTTCCGAAAGCCTCTGATTTGGAAAGAAAAGGTGACATTTGATGTTGGTGTTTTCAGAAGAGTCATCATGGAATTAGGGTGTTATAATTACCATACCTCACTCTTTTTATGTGGCTGAGCAGTTGTACTATATAACAAAAAGATGAGAGAGCAAAAGGTGTTCCTTCTGACTACTGGTGCACTGTGACAGTATGTGTTTATTTTGTGTGTGTGTGTGTGCGTGTGTGTGTGTGTAAATGTGTATGAGACATGGCAAACAGCCGTGAATGCAGTTGTTCCACTCCAGCAGTAATGATCCCCCCTGTGCTACTAGCATCTCTCTATAACTATCATCAATTAACATGATGCACACACACATACACACACACAACCCTGCTTCTCTTTCACGCAACATTTACAGCAACAATCATTTATTTTCAAAATTCAACTGATTAGTCAGGGGATAGTTGAAAGCATAGAGACCCCTAATCCTCACTGCGTATGCTGTCAAGCCTGAAAATAACTTTACCACTTTTTAGCCCGCCGACGTTCATTCCTATTCAGCAGGGACGCAACACGTAGCCAGGCCCATAGGCTGGTTGCCACAAACGGTACCCTACGGCAAGCCCTCAGGTTCAAATTAAATTTTTCATCATATCACTTTGCAACATTTTGTGTTAAATTGAATCTATTTCACCCCATTTCACCATTTTTTTTTTTTTTTTTTTGTCACCCCCTCCTGAGTCCCAAAACAGTATAAATTGTGTCAGGCAATGAAACACAATCTAGGTCTTACAGGTTTATTTTGAATTTGTGGACTTCACCTCTCAGGTTTCCTTACTGGTGTCACTGTGAATTACACGTGCCACGCCTCGTTGGGGCTTTACCCAGACTGCTGTTCCGACACTGTCTTCCTCTCTTACTCTTTAAAATGTCAAAGTTGGTTGTTGGACATGCAAACTCGCAGCCAGGAAATGAAAGTTCAACCTGTGTAAACTCAAAGCCAGTCGGATACCTGAAAGCTAGATGGTATCATATATAAGAAACTGTCAGATGATATTAGTCCTGCCCTTTCTATTTGTATTTTCGTCTGCTGTTTTTCTGAGAGTGTAGGAGGCTGGGGAGGGAAAAGGAACATGATTGCCTCTCACATCTTCCAATTACACCTCCACTGTTTTTTTGTTTTGGTTTGGACAAGGTATTCAAAATAGTGCAACTCCAAACTCCCGTGACTAGAGGACATGTTCACCTTTATCTCGCCATTGCAAGAAATTCTCTGTGCGACATACAATACACTGGCTCTTTGTAAGCCGACAAGCACAAAGATAAATCATTGCAAATATACTGATAACGAATACAGATACTCAAGAGGAACAACCCACAGAACAGCGTACACCTGCTAAATAGCCTGTCACAAAGTGAAAACAGAGAAGGCAAGAGTGATGCTTCTCAAACCAAGGCCAGGCATCAAACAGGCGCATTGTGCTCAGAGCAACTATAACACTGTGCTCAGAGCAACTATAAAGAGGGGAGAAGAGAAGGTAAAAAGAGAGAGAAAGGCTTTTGTGTGATCCTTATCTTAATTCAGCAGGGTTTTCAACATAAGTTTTACCTCCTATTGACATTCAAACATCAGCACAACATAGTCACACACACACACACACACACACACACACACACACACACACACACACACAAGCTCAAATGGCGTAACCCGAGACATTCACTTTCATTAAACCAGCCCAGACAGCATCTGTGTCTCGTATAGGAAAGGCGTTTCATTGAGCCGCGATCTTCACTTCACACACACACACACACACACGCACACACGCGCACACACGCACACACGCACACACGCACACACACACACACACACACACACACACACACACACACACACACACACACACACACACACACACACACACAGTCTGGTTAGACTGTGGTTTGTACTGTCAGTGCCAAGGCTTTGGCTGAAAGGGCTTCATTGAGTGTTTTCTTTGTCTTTTGAAAGCAAATAAAAAAAAACAAGTAAAACAAATGCAAGGGAAAACATAATCGATGCAGAAATGCACATACATTCAGTTTATCTCAGGAACCGCCTCATGACACAGACTTTACTCACAAATTCCACTAGCAAGTGGCGGTGTCTTAAAATTGGGGTGCATGGGTCAAAGGGAATAGCAGGCATCCCCAAATCCACTGTGAGTCATAAGGTGTGCATTTACTCAATGGCAAAATATAGCAGTGCGACAGCATTATCACCCCTGGTCCCCCCTCCTCTCTCAAGTGTATCCAGGGCCCATGTGCGCTAAGTCGGCATGACAAATAATGTCAAACAGAGTGAGGAAAATGGAAAAAATATTACCAGAGATTTGGTGGGTGACGGGCGAGGACAAGAGGAAAATAAAAATCTATACCTTTTAAGCGATCCACCCCTTATATCTGAAACAGACCCAGACAAATAGGACAATTTATTGTTCTCATGAGGTACTGACTGGGCGTCCATGGACCCCAACATGAGGACGGGTGGATTGAGGTCTAGCCTCATTACAGGCTCTGGCTCTGGTCTTTTAAAAACATTTTTTTAGTTGTTCCCTCACACGCAGGAGAAAAAAAAAAGCTCCAGCTGGTCAACGCTGAATAAAAAGAAACAAGTGTTTGTAGAGAGCATGAATAATTAGAACCTGCCTGGTCCATGCGAAGCTGTCTCTCTAGTGTCAGGCTCCAGGCAGCTCAAAGGCTGGTTGGCCTGCTTGTTAGGGCCAATGTGTGAGGGTGTGTGTGTGTGTAATTGAATGTGAGTTAGTGCGTGTGTGTGTGTGTGTGTGTGTGTGTGTGTGTGTGTGTGTGAGAATCTGAATTTGATATGTGCTGTGTCATTGTGTGTGGTGTTTCAGTGGGTCCATACTGTAGGTACCCTATGTGTGTTTGCGTGCTTTATAAACACACGTGCACCATGAAAGCCACTGCATGCAACTGAGGGTGTTTGTGTTTTTTGTGAATGTGTCTACTCCCTATGTACGTGTGTATCTGGATGTGTGGTCGTTGTCCCTCTGGGAATAGTCTTCTGTAATGTATGTGTGTGTGTGGTTGGCCATTCTGATCTGCTTACCAAACCAACTCCAGCCCACAGCCTGTGTTTTTATCCAGTCTGAGAGGGAGGAATCCTGCTTAAAACACAAAAACAGACCAATTCAGTAAATAACAGAATAAAGGTCGGAGGAGGAAACCTTGTTTGCCAACTTTCGTGGCGTTTTATGTGTAACAGTTCCAACATCGAGATGCTACTACACACAGTAGCTTAGGCAACTTGATTATTGATAGCTGCATCTTAACTACCATCTCCTCATCCATCTCTTTCCTGCCTTCTACCCCTCCTGCCCCGCTTTAGGACAGGTTGTGCAGAGTGATTGGCAGCTAATGAGGCGGGCATGGTTAGGTTAACCGTAGCATGGATTTGTTTGTTTCTCAGTGTGTGTGTGTGTGTGAATGGGCATTATGACAACAGACCAACAGACTGCAGCTGGACTGTTCCCCTAAGGGCGGTGATTCTTCACCCCTCCCCTCCCTCCCTTCACCCCTTCCTGCAACTTTCCTCTCTTTCTGTGCTCTGTCCCCGATTGTTTCAAGATGAGTTTGGTTTTGCCTGTCCACCCCTCAGAGCCAACATAATCCAGACTTCCTTTTCTTTTGAGTGCAAGTGTATATGTGTGTGTGTTTGTGTTTGGGGGGACAGTTTGTGGGGAGTAATCTGCACTGGCAAGTGTAAACAGATGCCACGGTACACACATACACATCGAAACAAACACATGGATATTTTCTTTACTCTCCCACATCCCCAACACACACAAAAACACACTGAAAATAAATTACAACTGCTGGAAGTACTGTTAATTTCCTATGTGGAATAAATAGTTCCTCACACTATCAATTGAGATTCTATTTCATCTGTGCAGAAAGAGATGAACATTTTATGTTCTTATAGCTTTTCATAAAAGTCTAAAGAGTAGCTATTTAAAGTGTAGCAGTTTCCTCTGAGTTTTAGAAGAAGGATTTAGAGGTCAGCCTGCCTTTCAGCTATTTCCTGAGGAAATGTGTGTTTTCTAAGTGCTACAACAGCCGGGTCGAACATTATTGTGTATTCAGGGTGATGAGGGAGAAAGTTACTTGCTACCTGTGCTCTCCAAATAATTTTCATCCCCTCATGATTGAATTTTCTAGGGTGAAAAATGATAGAAGAGAATACATACAGTTTGATATACTCAATTATCGTTCAGAGTCTCTCTTGCACCCTTACACCTCTCATTCTCCTTTTGCCTTTGATTAATCTTTGGCACTTAGTGGGATTCATTCTTATTTAAATGTCCATAGGTATCGTCCTTAGCTCTGAGGGGGTGTCTTTCTCCCTGTGAACCCTAGGTGGCAGTAGTTACCTATGAGCCACTCCTTGGCTTATAAGAGGTTTATTAAAGAATAATTAGAATGATGTATGGGACTGTCTGTCTGTATCCACATCCATTTTCCCCCAACATGACTATTTCATGGAATAAGTATCAAATTAGGAGCGCACAGGCCTCGTATGTGGGACAGTTGAATACACACCCCAACATTTAGTCATTTATCATCAGGCATGTATGGCAGCACCCGTGACTGTGTGTGTGTCTGTGCTTGTGTATACATGTGATTGAGAGGGAAGATATACTATATATTGCATGTGTATGAGTGACATGTGGAACTGTAGAGTGTGCGATTGAGTGTGTAAGAGACGGTAAATGAAGATATACAGTATGTTCTTGCATATTTAGGAGTTGTGGACCGTAGGTGTGTTTTGTTGATTCATTCTTGCATGTCTGTAAGTACTTGGGGGGTATTAGGTTTGTCCACTCTTGTCTCACATGTTTGCTTTTTGTGGCTTATGTCTGATTGTATCTGTGTGTCTTAAAAAGCAACAAAGAAAACAAAAAACCTCTCCCTGCACCCTGCCAGCCAGCCAGCCAGCCAGCCAGCCAGCCAGACAGCCAGACAGGTCAGGCCAGGCTGACTGGTTGGCTAAGCTAAGCGTTGGCCCTCTCACTCCCAGGACCTTTACCAGCAGCTCAGCATGCTCAGCTAGAGTTTTCTGTGTCCGACAGGACCACTAAAAATGCCACAAAAAGAACAAAACAGTGATTGATAAGACGGCTGAAACAAGAGAGCGACTTAACATGGCGGCCAGCTGTCTGTCTTTCTGTCGCTCTGCTACTCATGCTCTCCCTCTCTGCCTCCCTTTCTCATTCCTCCATTGTGCGGCAACAAACACTCCATTCTGACAGCGGTTGAACTGTGCCGATACCCTCGAGTGTGCGGGGCAGAATGGGAGGCTTGTCAAAGCAGTGGTTGTTTACACTCTGCCAGGAATAATAAGAGGGGGTCGTTTTTCTGAACCGATTAATCACGAGCAGCCCGTGCACTTGTTTGATGAGTATTCCAGACACAGAATAGATGTCGATGGGGGGAAGCAATTTGTTGTGGAAAGAAAGCAGCTGATTGTTGTTGATCCATTGCTGTTGCTGTGTTATTAGGGTTGGTGTGACACAGCAGAGGCCACGGGCAAACTGTTTGATGCCCACTACATTTTCAACAATGAGTGAGTCGTATAATCATTGTAAGGATTTTTTCTACCGGTTTTATTAATAATTGATAACAATGAATTGTGAGACGGAGTTAGAGTAAATGTCATACATATGGACTGAAATTGAGTTTATTCACTCTAGGTGTACAGAATGGCAATTGGCCATGTTAATAATAGTGTTATTATTAGGGTTTGATTTTGCCGTTACTTGAACGATACACTTCCAGGGGGGCCAAACATTATGAGGCTGATCCTACATCCCAACCATAGGGTAAAGAGAGTTTCCCATTTGGAAATTAAGTCTAATTAACTATATCAAATCCAATAAGGTATGTTTAATGCTGGTTGCACTTCCACCTCTCTGTTTGTACTTTAGGACCTGTAATAAAAATCAGTAGACAGGCTGGCAGTGCACAGACAATTCTAACCAAATGGATAGTTGAAAAAATGTAATACCACAAGCTTTATTTCACAACTGCCTTCATAAACACACCATCACACACCTCCAGGTGCAGAAAATAAGAGTCACATGTCTTGTATGGAGTATGTTAATAGTTTTCAGTTCACTCACCTGATCAGATGAGAATAAACCTGTCCTGTAAAAAATTACAGACCGATATGTTATTTTCCTACATGCTCATTCTGCTGTTTGCCCGAGTGATATCTGGGCTACACTGATGCGATGCTGAACCGAATCAAAGCATGAGTAAAAAGAAGTTTCTAATCTTTTCATCTGACATTTTTATTGAATTCGTCTTGGAGCAACCGATGGCTCCTTTAAGACCCTGCCAGAGTCACTTAAGGAAATCAGAGTTGGGGTTTTGGGAGCCTGCAGGGGTTCATTATTACCAGACTGGTCCAACGTCCTCTGCCAGAGAACACCGAAACACGGAAAGAAATGAGTAAGTCAGGTAACGACCAGAGAGTGAGGGCCAGCAAGCGAGCGGAGGGGAGGAATGAGTGACCAGACAGCAAGAAACGGAGTGGGAAGAGAAAGTAACCAGAAGAAGACTGCGAAAAGGTGGAGAGTGGAAGGAAAGAGACAAAAGATTGAGGGAGAGCAAAGAGAGACAGCGAGTGCTGCGATGCAAGTCTATTCTGTGACAGCTTGACACCACAAATCAAACTAAGAAATGAAGACAAGTAACGAGACAACCGTCGCCAGGATCACTGCCAGTCTAGTCTGGCTGGTACCTATAGGCTACAGCGCTCTAAAGCCATACTCTTTCCATTGTGGCTGTCATATCGGGAGTGCTCTAAATGAAAACAGACCTCTTCCCTCTTTGTTTGGTAGTGTATTCTTTTCTTAGGTAAGGCTGAAGTGGCGCTCTGTCCTTCTAAGCGCACAGAGGGATGTATTGTGGACTTCATTCTATTGAGTGAAAGAGTGAAAGATTTGGATAGGTTCTCTGCTCCTTTTTTCCTCTTTGCGCTGGAAGACATTCATCACCTACCCTTCCCCCCCCTCTTCTGATAAATGGTTGCTGTGTAGAAAAACGCACATGTGAGTGCACACACGCACTTGCAAAGGCACGCCCATACAAACCCACATCATGTCGGTGTAGATTTAGTAGCTCACTTGTGGTATTAGGATATTTCCTCTGAACTAGTTGAAGAGACTCGGGCAGTTATGGTCCAACTGGTTCAGAGAAGGTATACAGCTGCTTCAGCTACATGCATTTCACCATGGAAGCTTCTTTGTACAATCGTTTTCATATGCTTCGTAGGAGTTTGGGGTTTAGGTGTCTTGCTGAAATAAAATTTGGGAGTAACCGTTGATGTAGGGGCAGCTTTACTGAGTCACTGCCCAGAAATCTTTTTTTTACAGCTGGCTCATGATCCAAATGGACAATCTTTCAGCAGCTACCTGCCCAACGGCTGGCGTTCTGGCTCTCTGGTTGTGATGTAAATATTAACTTACAGCACTGTTCCCAAATCTGCCACACAGCAGTAAGCACCTTTGTGTCCGGATTAGTAATGGCTAGTTCAGAAGAAGAGAAAGAGGGATGAAGTTTCTGAGTGCTACCCCCGCAACCCCATGCTTTGCACATCTCTGTAAAGGAGCTTTTGGGTTTTGTTGCTCATTCTCAGTCAAAAATCTTTATAGTTCCAAATGGCCTGATGTCGCACACCAGTCTGTTTCCTCATTGGCCTCTCTCTTGGCGATTGGGGGATAGAATGGATCTATAATGCGCTCTGATTGGCTCATTCTTGCTCTGTTATGGAAATCATGATTTGTAATTGGCTGCTGTGCTCCTTTGATGAGTTCAACTGTATCCATCTGCTTTTTTCTAAAGGAAGATAGGAACAGGACCAATAATGTTTCTGACACAAATACTCACTCTGACTGCAGATTAAGGCTACTGGGAAAGATGGATTCCCAGCTTACCATTAGCAGTGATTTTCATTTGATTGAAAATGATCATTGATTTTCATCAACAGATGTAGCCACGTTGGGTCATAGTACGACAGTAGTCAACTCGTTTCATTAATAATAAGATCTATGTATTTATATGCTGTATATATTCTCATACAAATCTTTTTCAGAGTAACTTTTTAAAACAATAATAACATGTTAAAATCAGAAATATGAAAACGTATATAGCAGCTAGGTAATCCACAGGTCCCTACATGGATTATAGATATGTTTCCCTAATGTCATCAGGCCATAGTCTGCACCTTGCCTAGTGGGTGAGGTTCTGTCTAGTGGTTCATTGTACACCTTTTAAGTCAGATATGCCTTCTTGCTGAAGAAATGAATCCAAAGTTCTCACATGTACTTACTTACACAACAAATACACCTTTTTTTAAAACTATAAAAACATCTAAAAGTGCCAACCAAACTATTGTTTCCTCGTGAAAAAGAAAATAGGCCGTTTGAGCATTTGAACAACGTGAGGAGGAGACCTGACTTATCTCAATCATCAAGGTTTATCAACCCGAGCCAGCCTTTCAGTGGGCATCTGTTGCATTGTCATTTGAAGTCACCTCATAGGATCACGCCATTCCAATCACGGTTGTCAGTTCATTCACCCTCCCTCCACTTCTCTCCATTTGCTGGTCCTTTTGTTGTCTCAAACAATCTCTTTCTCACCTTGGGAGACAGACAGAGGGAACACAACAAAGAGTAAAAAGAATTGACTTGTTGTGTCAGGTATAATAAGTGATATCTGAATACCTTGCACCGGTGCTGGATATTGTTCTGTTAAGAAAGGTAAGCTGCTCTTGAATTTTTCCCTGGGTGATACTGGCTTTTGTACTTCAAATCACAGGTGGCTTATTCTGTTCTCGTTCAGTTGACTGTCTCTGAGCACTCTTGATTGTATATGATGGCATTGAGCTCAGCGGTCGTAATTTGCTGATTCTCCCAAACAGATTATTGGTGGCAGCGGTACAGATAGGTGTTGCAGTGCCTGGCATACGTAGGTTATAGAATCATGGACCACTTGCTGTGGTTGGCTGACAAGGGCAGGGTCACTAATCAGGTTACAGTTTAACCTACTCATCACATACAGGCTCTTCTTCATGCACAAGCATAGACACATCAGACAGGATTTATGCCCAGGCAAAGGCGTTCTTCCCTCTTCTCTCCTCTTTCCTTGCCTTCTTGTGAGAACAGATCTGTTTTTTTTTTTACAAAGATGCCCTAAATCCACTCCTGTAATTGCATAGCATTTCTGCCTGCCGAATTGAGAAGAAAGGAGAAAAAAAATTAGATGAAGTAGAAAAAAACCCAGAATATTCTTTGAATGTTTCTCTCTTTTCCTCTCTGACAGATCAATCGAGCTCCGAGCTTTGGGACCGATCAGAAGATTGATTACGACGTGAAGAAAGGGGTGCTGCTCAATGCTCTCAAACTTCTCAACATTCGGTACTATTCTCCAACACGGTCATACACACACATGCACATGCTTGCAGATCGACACACATGAATTGCATCTGCCGGCTATTAGGTTTCATGTGCAGAGGCAGGCAAAGCTCCCATCAAACCTTTTCAGGGCTCTGAATGTTTAAGGATTTCGATCGATTCTTTCAGTTTTCTTTATTTGGCAACCCTGAAGACTTTCAGAATTACTTTGATGCATGGCACAATTCAGACTTTTTCTTGTTTTGGTTTCAAACTGATGACACAGTAGTGACATTAGTCTGAAACTATCAGGAGTTTGAGCTATGGACAAAAGAAATTGCTGTACTTTTGTTAGTTTGTGTTGGTGCTGCTGTGGCGATACAAAGATAGATAATGGCCAAGGTGCAAAGCTATGCCTCTATTGTGTGCTTTTTGCACCCTTCAATCAGACTCGCTGTGTGTGTGTGTGTGTGTGTCTGACAGAAACAGGATAACAGCAAGTTATGCTATCTGTATTTCAGAGTCCACATTGTTTACCTTTCTCTGTATATTTACATAAGCTCACTGTGTTGCTTTTTTACTTTGCTTTGTGGGTGTATTTGTTTTTCTGTTTAGGTTACGCATACGGTCATTCTTGTTGTGTAATGTATTTTTTGTACATATGTAGGGTGTGTGTTTGTGTGTGCGTGTGTTTGCTGGCATGCTTTTCATTCCCCTGGCTACAGTGAGCCTGTCCACTGATTGATCATCGTACACCAGACCTCTGGATCTCTGCTCTCTTTTTCTCTTTCTCTCTGTGCTTGTCCTCCTCTAACTGCTCTAAATATAGTCTCAACTCTACTAGTCACACACACATAGGCGCACACACACACACACACACACAATGGATCAATTACATGCAGCACCATAGATCTAGTTTGGCCAAGTGTGGAGCATGATACAGCCATCCTACATAAAAACCCGCTCCATCCTCACGCCCAGCTTCAGTCGGCACAAACAAATCTCTTATCAAAATGATTTGTTTCATGGCTGATGTTTGTTGTGTTCCCACAGATTAAAAGGGGAGATTTGATTATTTCATGACAAATAAATCGTAGGAGGCCTTGAAAGGCGGTGGGGAGCGCTTTCCACTGGACAAACTGCTTATGTTCATGCTGTAGTGAATGAGGGCTTTGTTCTACCCAGCTCACTTTTTCCTTATATAGTAATGGGTTTGCTTCCCAAAAGGGAGGGGATGGTGGTGTGTAGAGGTAGGGTCGGCTCTCAACTCTGCTCACAACGACAACTGTATCAACGTGGGATCAATTCAGACCCGGCCGGGCATGGACATTGATAAACCTCAGCCCCCCAACAGCACTCAATATCCAATTTAAAGGGCCAGCGATTGACTAAAATGAATTGCCCTTTCTCCAGACCGCAATGGCCCACTTGTTCAGAATTAGCTGTCTGGTCCTGTTCATCCTGGGGTTGTCGGTTTGTTTGTTTCTTGGCTCCATCTTTATCTCTGTACTGTTGAATGTTTTGTGAGGGATTTTCTTTTTTTTTTTTTACTTCCACAATGATGTGATCAAAGGCAAGTTCAGGTCAGTTAGGGATGAGACCTGCATACAAACTTTATCATAGTTTAGAGGATTCACGAAAACCTTTTTCTGCTGATGACGTCTGCTGAAGTACGTAGCAATAAAATGAATAAACTCTTGTGGATTTTGAAAATACGATTACAGTATGTGGTTGTGAAATAGGAACGAGAAAGGGAAAGATCACTTTAACGGACAATGGGATTTTTGTCATAGTGCATTTGTTTCTCCACAGCAGCTAAATCTGTGACAGAAAACTAATTGAAGATGAAAAATACTGTTGGACAACACGAAAGATTTCAGTTGGAAAACACAGAAAACACACTGTAACATTTACATTTATAGATAATGTACTTGAATGGTGCTGCACTTTTTCCTTTGTTTTAAATATACATTCTTTTGAGTCTGTACTTATGTTGATCCAGAGCCAGTGATAAGAAACGCAACCTGGCCAAGCAAAAGGCAGAGGCTCAAAGACGGCTCTACGGACACGGCTCCATGAAGAAACTCTCGGCTGCTTCCTCGGACTGGGAGAAACAACGTCACACACTGGAGCGAAGGAGAGAAGAGCTGGTAAGGCACAATCAAATGATTAAACTATTGCATTTGGTTTAAACCTTATTATTCACTACAAAACAATTATCTGAGCAAGACTGTGTTTCTCATTTATACAGTTACACATATCCCCACCTGGGATCTGTCGAGTAAAATTACAATGGTCTCTTCTGGCAACTGACCAACTGCAGTGGAGCATCTGGGATGCTAAGCACCTGTACAAGGTGGTGCACCGTGGCTATGGTCAAGGGAGTTAAAAGTGAAAGTTACTTATTTCCCCACCCAGATTTTTGAAACCAGCCTGGGGACTAAAACAATGGCTGTACAGTCATAAGCCCTGATCATTAGTCATGATATACCCTTTAAGCCTTTTAGGTCACACCAAAATGAGAACAAAGGGCGGCTTCTGGCTTCAGCATTTCAGGGACAGTTGCTCATCAGAGATAGTTCAGCGATATCGGAGGCGTTTAGTCTGTTAGTAAAAAAATAAAACTAGAGATTGTTACTTTATGAGACACATTCACTTCAGCAAATAACCAAACAATACCCAAGCGTGTTATACACTTTCCTCAGGATTGAAACGAGAAAAGTTGAAACGAGCAGAAACGTACTTCTTACTCTACGTCAAAAGAGTCAAAGTTTTCCGAGACAGGCATACCATTTAATTATTTTCTCTTCGAAATGAAGGAGTTGGGGGAGCTTTTCTCATCAATATGGGGAAAAGTGGCAGCTACTAGTACTTTACGCCTCCCTCCCTCTTTGATTAGCCTTTTGATCAGCCAAGGCAGTAATCAGTGGGAATAAGGAAAGATGGCGGAGAGGCACTATTTTAAAAAGGGCACTCCTCATCTTTAAGTGCTGTTATGGGTGAAGTGTGAGACCAGGTTCAGGTCTATTGAAGGCACATCGCTCAGAGCTCAATGATACTGCAATGCCAGTAGCGGAATGAACCCATCCTCTCTGCTTTATGCAAAATTGGCCAGCTGAGCTCCATAATTATACCTTCGTAATATATCAATGAGAGAGTACATGGACGAATGCGTCATTGTTTAGTGAAAGTACATTTTCCTTATCTTTCTCTTCTCTTGCCTACTCGTTTTTTTAAGATTTTATTCTTTCTTTATTTCTGATAGAAGTGACCTTCACCTGAGAGATTTATTTTTCCTTTGGTTTTCTAGAAAGAGCGACTGGCACAGGTCCGCAAGCAGCTCTCCAGGGAGGAGCATGAAAAGCAGCATCTGGGAAACTACAGGTAAGGCAAACAGCCAGGGAGAGGGGGCTCTCCCTCCAGGAACTTCACCCAGTATCCCAGTTCCAGCTCCGCTTTCATTTATGGGGTCATCTGCAGAGCTCCAAGCTCTCGGGAGAATAAAAAAACGCTGCTACTGAGAGGACAAACAAAAGAGAACACCCAATGTTTTGAGAGCATGAGATGGAAGAATTAAGACAGAGAGAATATGTAAAATAGAAATGGAGACTGGAAATCAGAAGTGATAGTGTATAATGGAAAGGTTCAAAATGTTATTCTTTTATGCACAATGTTACCTTTTCAGTATTGCAGAAATTCAAATGAGCATGTATGCATTGCCTGCATACTCCAAGCCACTCCCCATCTCCTCTTTCCCCAAACACCTCTATTCTCTTTTCCTGAAACTCCAGCTGGGACATGGAGCGTGTCAATTTTTAATAGTCACCTCACAGACAGAGCAGATCCACCTTAGAGCATGACTCAGTAACACCAAGTTCTGATTTGCCGTTTATCCCTTGCAAATTGTTAATGCTCCCCCAATCACTCAGTTTCTTTCTGTGTCTGTCTCTTTATCCAACATGTGTATATATATACACACACACACAGGTTTTGATTTTCTTTCCACCTCTCTTTCAACTTTTTGCACACACAGACAGACGCCTGCACAGTTGGCTCACACACACTTGCCCTTCTTGCTGTCTCCCCAAGTGTAAGTGACTTCTTGACTCATCACTTGACTGAACGGCTAGTCAGAATGCTGATCCCAGCCCGCGTGAAGTGCTGTCACCTCCGTCCTCTTCTCTGACATGCAGCCAGACAGTCAATCAGACAGGCTGAGGTCTGTCTGGAGCACCCCTAATAAAGACCTCTTAGCATTCAAATGGTGTCCCGGCACAGCACTGGAGTCTGATTAACACACTGCTTCTCATTATATGAGTTGGGGTAATGAACTTACTTACATTCGGCTATTAGATGAAACTTGCAAAAGGTACAGACAAGCCAGGACCCTGTGGCATCAGGGAAACCCATCTGGCTGATGCCATTGTTGATGTTCATTTAACCAGTTTATACAGTTCAGGAGCCTTGAGAGACACTGTTGACCAAAACAAAGATCATTTTAAGTTGATGTTAATGCAATATGAATATTAGTTTACCCTGGGCCCAACTGGGAACATGTGAGAGGAAAATAACTCTCAGCAAAAACATTTTATTTAAAAAATATATTGTAGGGCCACATGTTCATGTCCATATGTTCAGAGATGGATAGTGCCAAAAAGAGGGAACACTATTATTATTAGAACACCCACTATTAAAGTGTTGACCTTATGCTTTTCACTCAAGTGATTTACGTTGCTCTTTGAGGATTGACAGGTTCTGGCTCTTTTCATATATATTATCACGTAAATTCACTTAATCCATCTGTAATGAACAAACCTTTTCCACTTTTCTGAGAGTTTCTCTCAAGAGGAAGAAACGATTTTGGTCCATGTACCTTAAAGGTGGTTAAAAATATATGGCAGTTCATAGTTCAATCTCATATAGAATAGTGCCAAAGGCAGGAAATTAAGTGATTGGTTCATCTCAGGTCTCTCTACATTCAGTAGTTGTTTGATTTGAACCTCAGTAACTAAAGGAATGCATAGAATTGGGTCAACTCCTCAACAATATGGAAATCATGTACCCAGAACAGCGTCTTGCATAAAGCTGTTAAATAGCAGATGGGCTGCAGTAAAAGTTTTAATGGTGAAACTGTGTAATGTTAAACTTTACTTGGCACTGTACTTGCACTAAAATCTATAATTCAGATGCAGAATAGCTTAGTACTATTAGCTTTCTAATCAATATTTACAAAAATCTTGGTCAACGTCATCTTGGTCATCATGGCAGAAATGTTCCTGCTGCTGCATAAACATTACATCCAATTTATTTTTTTGTGTTTTTAAAAAGGAGCTCTGTACTTTAACTCCCTGTTGATTTAAAAGGCCGACTTGGGAGAAGTCTGGCTCTAAATGTGTCTGTGTAGATGCCAAACTATTTCCTTGCTTTTACACTCCACACTGGCCAATGCTTATTTTGATTAAAACACTGTCACTGTTTTGATTTGATGGCTAAAGCGATGACTTGGAGGGAGTTTGTTTGGAGATGTATTATGAGGATAACCAGGCAGAGGTTTATACATTTTCCTAATCCCCTCAGGCCTAAGATAAACACTGCGCACTGTTAAAACTAAGCAGAGCTACGCAGAATGTGTGAATAGGCACATTAGCAAAATGCGGTAAACGTTTAAGTGCACATCTCAGTGAGTGTGTATGTGCAGGAAGCATTTGTGCATTAGTGCATTACGCCATGTGAAAAGACTGGTTGAAGTTTGTACAGTTTCTTTACTCAAGGTCCCCATTAATATTTCTTTCTTGTTCATTCCCTTTTTGCTGCCTCTTCCTTCATTCCTCTCCCCTGATCCTGCCACTCACCTTTCTGTTGTGTCTATTATTTTACACCTCTCATTAAAATACTTATAATTCTCTCCATCTGTGTTTCTCGTCCTGCTTGCTCTTTTGCTTCCTCCTGCTGTGCCTCGACCTCTCTGTCTCCCTCCATCCACTCCTCCCTCTTCTTTCATCAATCTCTCCATCTTTGTATTCCCTTTTCTATTTCTTTCTTGCTCATTTTCTTCATCTTTCTACCTTTTTGTCAACCCGTTGTCCACTCTTTTCTTACCTTTCTTCTTTTCTTCTGTCTTTTATCCGTTACTGCCCTCCCTCCCAATTCTGTCACCGCCCCTCCTCTCACCTCATGTCCCTCTTTTGCTGAACCCCAATCTCCCTCTTCTTTCTTTCTCTCCACCCCATCACTCCCACCCTCTCCTTTGTGAACCCCAACACTCTTTCTTTCTCTCTCTCTCTCACATATCATTTTTTCTCTTTACCTTCCCTCTTTCTCCACTTCTTCCACACTCTCCTTGCTTTTCTCTCTGTGTCTCTGCGGCCTACAGACGTATTTACCCCCCAGACGACAAGCTGCTGTTGGAGAAGTATGAAAGCCTGCTCTCGGCCGCCTTTCAGACCTTCCTCTCCGGGCGAGCTGCCTCACTTCAAAAGGAAATGAATAATCCTCTGAAACGAATGAAGGCACGTACGTCAGTGGCAGACTGTCACGCGCACACAAACACACACACACACACACACACACACACACACACACACACACACACACCGTAGAAACCTGCAGAGACCCACACACAAACATACACACAATATGCAGACACTTGTGGACAAGCAGATGCCAAAGAAAAGAAACACGCACACATTTCTATTAAGATTCTGCCCACAGAGACGGAGGAAGGATGCGCAAATAATGCGGAAAGTGTGCCGCAGTCCTTCGTATTTGTTAGAACGTCTGACAGAATGTCCTTCTTCCCCTCTCTCTGCCTCGCTTTCCCACTGTCATTCACTCTTGTCTCTTCCAATATTTATTGTGCAGTGTACATAAGCTTTTAAAAGCAAATCAAATCCCACACAACAATGTCATTTTTGTTTCTTTACAGTTAGACACTCTTCAGTTTCTGTATCTGCCTCTTATTTTTTCTTTCTGTCAAAGTTAGTTGTGAAGAAGCTACAACGGTGATTACAGTTGCTGCCCACATATTTGAATGCACTTTCCTACAGGTTAATTATTTATCTTATGACAAAGGTTCAGGGATACACATTTGAACGTTTACATGTGAATGCACAAACACATGCACACACAAATTTGTGTGACCATGCACTAAGATGTGTAAGATAAGTGCAGTGGAGGAAGTCATTGTATGCATGTAAATGCCAAAGCCTATCTGGTACCGGGAGGAATGTAGCTTCAGCTAAACTTTGAAGGCAACGGTATGAAGAGACTCTGCTAAGGAGAGAAGTTGATTTCCTTACCACACAACTTTACAGCAGAGAGGGAGCAGAGAAAAGAGAGGAATGTGGAGTGTTTAAATTGTGCCGAGAGAAGGATGAGAAAAATAGTCGTAAAGTAAAAAGATGGTGAGACACTGAAATACTTTTTGAAGTATTGTGACAGACTTCTATTATTAACACACTTTATGAATCAGGAGAGTACAAATAATAAGCAACAGAAAGAGGCAATTTTCTGGTTTCAAGTCTGGTTATGTATTCAGAAAGAACAAATCAATGAAACAAAAAGACAGAAAGGCATTGTGGGATTTTTAAGCACATGGAGGGAGGACGCATTGAGTAGGAAAGATGCAGATGAAACAAAAAAAACGTTTTTGGCAACTGAATAGTAATAGTGAATACTGAATATGGATATTTTTGACAGTAGTATTGACATTGCAAATTCATGTCAAAGCACTGGGAGGAGACGTCATATACAACTATTTTACAAGCCGGCTTTTACAGAAACAAACCTACTTCAACAGCCTCTAGCCCTTCGCAGTTTGTTTTTCAGAAAGTTATTGTGTGTCCTTTCAAGAGTGGAATCTCTGCAGAGAATTTTAATAGAGATGTCAATCAAAGATCGGGCAGAGTCGAACCAGGCTGAGGTAAGTTTAATTTAGTCAACACACAGAGATGTGGCTCTTGTTCAAAGTAGGAAGGGAGAGAGATAATAAGAACAATGGACTCTCTACAGTTCGCTATCTAATAACATGATCATGAGTGACAACTGGACCGCCCTTATTAAGGGACAGAGTCTTAGATACTGATCTTGGCAATTTGTACAAAAGAAAGGATGTTTCTGAATTTGAATATGATGTTCAGCAGACCACAAATAATGCATTTAATTCAACATTTTTTCCTCCCATTGTTTAACATTCTCTGTATTTTCAAGCCTATCTACTGTCAAGAATAAAACGCAATTTGAGTTACTTTTCTTGACAGACTTCACATGGATTTGTTTGTGCTCCTCAGCTTTGCTTTTGTTTAGCCATTGTCGTTGCCTGCACACATTGACGGTTGAGACACAGTTTAGCTTATTCATAGCCTGCATGCTTTGCACTATTACTGTGTTTGAATAGTGGAATAAGTTTGAGTGCTTTTGTTGCCTATTCAAGTTGTTCAAGTTGTTCAAGTTGTTCAAGTTGCCTGTTCAAGTACCAGTAGTTGTTTTGCCTTTAGCGTGCTCATGATAGCATTTGCGGTCTAGCAGTTGACCTTTGGTACGTAGCTGTACTTTCTACGTAAGTATAAACTGCACACGTTGTATTTGCCATTAGCCAGGATATTAGCAATCCAATGGATTCCAGTGTACATATGGACAGAGATGGAACTCTGACCAAGATTCTTTCCATAACCTTAATAACGACAAACCTTTACCTGATCTAAGACATCTCTAAACTTAACTTTTAAACTTTGTACACCTCTAAACCTACCTATCTTAAGGTTTGTACTGAAACATAACCAAAACTTCTCATTTTGTGCACCACTCACAGTGCTTCAGCCTGTAACAACAGTGGGATCCATGATTCATCATCTGACGTGCATTGCCTGTTTGGATAGTTTTTCCTGTTGCGAGGGGCCAGGGGTCATTTGCCAGTGTGCCATAAACATATCTGTCAAGTCTGGCAAACATTGTACCCACAAGACTTGTTTGTTGCCTTTGTGGACTTCTCAGAGCCATGAATTGAAAAATGCCATGGATTGTCACTATCAAAGAAAATAAAATGTGTGTTGTAATCCTAGTGATAACATGCTGATGCACTGCAGAGCACAGACAACGCAGCCATGGGTTACAGTAGTTTCTACAGGGTTTGCATCACCCTTCACCCCACTTCCATTACATTTAGGTTGGCAGGTATGCATCAAATCGTTAGTATCTGTTTTCCCGCCCGCTCACCTCCAATTTCTAACATTTTCCTGGTATAAATATTGAAAATACAAAAGAAACATGTTGAGCAGGTGCATGCTCAGCTGGCCTGTAGTGCTTTGACAATATAATAAAACATCCCTAGTACACAAACTGCAAGTGTTTTCTGGGAGCACTCCACAGTCAGTGCAGATCAAAGCACTGCACATGTACAATAAGCAGAGGGATATTTAGAATCTGTAAGGGTCATTTGTTTTTAGTTTTTAACAATTTCCACCCAGTAGTTTGGTTTCAGAAAGTTCGGAGCTTTAAATGAATTTTCAGCTGGATTTTATGTTCTCGTGAATCTAGATGTTCTGTTTCCTGCGGTAAGAAGGCACTATTCACTACAGTGTGTGGTTCACACGGTGCTGTTGATGAAGACAGCTCAAATTTGACTGCCAGTAACAGACAGAAACGAGGAAAATAGGAAGAAAACACCAAAAAGTTGCTGATTATGTTCCACATCAGGCCAAATTAACAACACATCATTGATGCGTAGCGAGTGAACCCAGGACCAGCCATTATCATCCAAGCGCAGAGCAGAGCACCTGCACTGCATTTGAGCCAGCAGCTCCAGTCCAACCATCGCCACCTACAGGCATAAATGTTACAGCAGCAGCAGTTTTTAACTGCAGATTTGCATCAACTACAGCCAACAAGAGCAATGAGTGTTGGACCTGCCTTGTTTTACATCTGCTGTTTGTTATGTAAGAATCTGGATATTTTCTGCTGAACGGTGGGAGTGGAGGTGACATTGTCTATCCTCTCTCCACCAAGGTTATCCTCCCTGCTTTGTAGAAGAAAGGAGGGGGGTCCTGACCAGGTTTTATTTGTCTAAAGGAATAAACCACAGAGATTTTCTGCTGGTGAGGGGGTATGTGTTTTTTATTTTTTACCATGGAGGAAATAAATTCCTAACCAGTGGAAAGCATCTTCTGACTACATTACCACAGAAATGGACAAGACAGGGTCATCTGTCAAACAGCCAAGAAAAATGGAGTCAGAGAAGGGCACGGTAGAAGCTGCCAGCAGTAGAAAAAAAATGACGGGATGGAAAATGGATAGAAATACAATGAAAGTTTGCTCTGAAAACCCCTGGACAGGACTACACATTTGGCCCTCTGGTGCCAAAAAAGTACTTTGTTTGGACAATATAGTTTATGAGCTGACATGTACAGAGATCATTGGTGATGGCAAGGTACTGGCAGCTACATATTATGCGGGCTGACATACACAAAGGGCATAAAATGTTTCATTCGGAAAGTCTTAGCAAGTTTGAAAATACTTTTTAGTGACAGCACAGTCGGTGATTACTAAATAAGAGCTGTGTTAAGTCTATGAAGCTGCATCATTTGATGTAGGCTCCGTGTGTTTTAAACACTTTTATATTTTAGGAAATAAATTACTTTAATTTGACGTAATGTAATTTCTGTTAATGTGTCAAGTTTGGTTTTCTCCAATGCTGTAAAACATTTCAAAACATCCAAGTAATCTGCTTTGGTGCAATTGAACAAGGTAATGGGCCTCCAGTTCTTTTTAAACCACTGTGGGTTTCGCAAAGCTTTCACCTTGTAAAAGGTTATTGAGTTGATAGACTTTAACTAGAGTAAAATTGCCAATAATTTCTAAACAAAGCGACTCAAAGTACTACTCTCTTACTGTTTTTTAATTATCAAGTTAAATGCACATAAACATTTAAAATTCTGTTTGTTCGGTAATTATTTTTTTCTTATACCTACGGGAGCTCTCTTGCAACATAAGCAACTGCAATCTTAGGGACAACAACACATAGTCCATATGACTTATTACAGCAATTACGAAATACTTAAATATCCACAGAGATAATGTGGCCTTTGGATTGATACAATGTTAAATGTCCTTGTAATTTATTTGTTTTGTTTTACTGATCATCTTAAAATATGAGGTCTTTATGGTGAATTTAAAAGTTTACACTTCTACATCTGACACTAGCTAAGACAGAAGAACGTCCAGACATGGAAATATGCCACTGTACACATATGTACACACAAAAACAATCACAGAGAGCCAGGGCACAGTGACCTCTTTTCGGCCCCAGAAAGCAGCTTGACGGCAAATCTGAGAGAAACAATCACTTTTCATGTGTATTTGAGCAGCAAATGGGAGCTTTTTATGTCCCAGATGTGAAGCAACATTAATCACCTTTGCCTGCATTTCAGCTATGGCCAAATGGCCAAAGCCCCAGCATATTGGCGATGGCTGAGATGCTGCCTTTTCCAGCCTCTGAGTGCTGCCAAAAAGCAATGCTATGTTCAGCCAGGGCCTTTTTTTCTAACCCCCAGATAAGGCACTTACACCTGTGAAGTCAAACATTTTCTTATTTTCCCACACCACACCATTTTGACATCAAAGTAATTGGAGATATGAAAAGAACTATTCCTTATCAGTGTATCATCAAGATTTAACTGCTGTTATTCTGATGCTTTATGCAGTATGTTTATGTATAGAAAATAATCACCTTTGGCATATTCTCATCTACCTTGCGTTTTTGGTATGCGTTGGTGTGTAGGAGGAGGACATCTTGGATCTGCTGGAGCAATGTGAACTGGACGACGAGAAGCTGATGGGCAAATCCTGCAGGCAACGAGGCCCTAAGGTGGGTGGGAGTGAGATAGAGGTAGGGAGACACAGAAACCAAGAGAGAGCAGGGAGAATAAGGGCCACATGCCTCAAGGGACCTAAGAAAAAGTGCAAAGAAGAGTGTCGGAGAGAGAGGGAGAGAGGGGGGAGGCAGGTAGGCAGATGCCTAGAGCTAACGCCCACAGAAAGCACATAGAACGTGATTCAGAAAAATAAAGAGGGTGGAGGCGGGTTAGGCTAGAAAGAAAAGAATCAGAAAGAGGCCCAAAGAAAAGACCCAACTCCCCTAGGGGACAGCTGTCAGGCTGTCTCCCTCGCTCTCTCTGTGCTATCTTTCTTTCTGTCTATCTCCCTCTCTTTCTCTTTCTCTGTGACATACACCTATACGCCCCCTCGATTTCCCACGACAGCACATTACTCCCTCCATCACCTTGCTTCACTCCCCTCCCCTCACCTCTCCATCCCTGTTCTCTCCCTGCACATCTACATCCATTCCTCACTCGAGGGCTAAATTGGCTGGAACACTCAAAGAGTATGTTAGGGACTCGACAGGGCAGTTCAGTGCTGCATTATAGACGCTTTATCTGGAATGAGGACTTGTTCAGACACAATCACTGTTGTCCAAATTAATTTGGACCCCGTCAGTTTCGATGTTGCTGAGTGTGCGGAGGGAGACATTGAGAGCAGGGGAAAGAAAGAGCTGTGACGGATAGATTCACTCCTCTGGGTGTAGTGCGCTCGCAAGCCATCTGGTGAAACTGAACCAACGAGTGCGAATGCTAGAAAAGAGGAGTGAGGCAAAGGAATTAGATACAGGATTTTGAGGGCAGGAATGGCTGCTGTGGTTTGTTATCGCTGAGGAAATGTTCAGACGGAGAGGACGAGAGGTAGAAAGCAAGGTAGGCAGGAAGTCTAGTGGTAAAAGGAAGAAGAGCTAGCAAGTGCCTTTCCGGTTTTCTTTTTCTCTTTTATTTAGTTTTCTCTTTCATTGTCTTCCTCTGTCTTTTTGACTCCTACCTTTCTAATTGTGATATACACCTTGTCACATTTGTCACCTGCCACCTTTTTCCTCAGCCCACCATTTAGTTGGATTTTACCCAATCACTCTTCACACATATCCAAAGTTTCCTTCTTACTCTCATCCATTCAGTGTCTGGCCTTTTCTCTTTGCCTTGCTCTCCACTGTTTATCCACTGTCTGTTCCTGTCTCCTCTTTTCTCCTCACTCGTATGTTCAGTGTCCTTTTCTCTCTCTCTTTGTTCATTTCCGTTCTCCCCGTCTATTCAATGCCTCCTCTCTATTTCTCCTCGCTGCCATACTCAGATTCACCTTGTCCTCCTCTTTATTTCTCTCCCCATCAATCTGATGTTCCCATCTTCTCTTTTATTTTCCTCTCATGTATTTAATCTCTCTCTGTCTCTATCCTTCTCTATCACTCACCCACATAGCTACCTAGCGGTGACTGTGTAAGCCCTGTGATCACTTCCTGCCCATTAATTTGGGTGGCCTGACAGCACTGCCTGAGCTAACACTTGAATAACAGATGAATAAATGCTTTATTAATGCTATCAGTATGTCCCCTTTCAGGATGTGATACAGACACTCAACTTAATGAACTCCTACATTAAAAAAAAGTGTTTGTGTTTTAGGGCTAAAGCAGATCATGGTTTCACGTATGAAGACGTCAGCCACCTGTACTTAAAATCATCCTACAAACCTTTTGTTTAAAATTTGAAATAATTACATTCTGAGTTTCAAAATTCTTTACATATCCAGTCAGGTCATCTTTGTTCAAGGTGTGAAGCCACTCATGTTCCTATTCATAGTTACAGCCAGGCTTATAAATGAGTGCATGTGTAATTTTGTGTCTGTGCATAATGAGCCTGTAAGCTAACATACACACATGTGGGCAAGCTGTTTCACCACCAGGTCTCCCAGTGACAGATGGTAATGGGCTCAGGGTGAGGAGAGGCTGAGGGAGGATGACAACATCTCAATGTCTTTATGTATAAGTGTGCGTGTGTGTGTTTATTTTTGTACTTATGTCCTTGTGAGATGCTGTTTGAGTTTTAGACCTTTGGAAGGAGGACATTTTTCCAAAATTAGGTAATTTTGGATGGTTTAGGGTTAGGAAGTGACTGCAGTCAGTGTAAGGTCCCATGAGAATAAAGGTAGATGGATGTTTGTGTGTCTGTGTGTGTGTGTGTGTGTGTGTGTGTGGGGGTGGGTGTAAAGGAGAGAAAGAACATGTCTGTATTATCATGTCTGTGTATATGGGAACAATCCCATTTACTATATGTATCTATGTGGGCTCATTCTGCTCTAAATTATCGTATGTGTATGTCTTATGCATATACGCGTCTGTCCCTGCCAGCCTTTGACTGCCATGCCCGAGTGCAGTCAGACACCGAGACGTCAACGACCAGACTACCTGGCTGACTTCACCAGTGGCAGCAGCGCGGATAACTCCTGCTCCTCCTCAGATGAAGAAGAGGAGGAGGAGGAGGAGGAGAGGAGGAAAGCAGGAGGACGAAGAGGCGGAGAGAAGAGGGAGAAGAAAGTTTCCTACGACCTTGGGGAGAGCAAGGAGAAGAACTTGGCTGAGCGCTCAGGTAAAGCGGCAGGATGTATAAAAGTGTCTAAGAATGTCTTTATTAGGAAGCCAGAGTGTGGGGGTTTGACAGGGACCTTGTTTCTTGCGATCTTTCCTTCTTTCCTGTTTACTTTGTTTGCTTGCTTGCTTTCTCCTCATTTTGCTTGTTCTGTTCCTACTGCCCTATTTGTTGGTTTCCTTCTTTTTTAGCTGGAACCTTCCATCTTACAGCAGCTAGCTTAAAAACAAACTTGTTTTTCAGATGTGTAAGTGTGCACAGTCAGACACCTACATATGTACACATTTTTAAGATTTCTGTTTTAGCATAGAGAACAAAGTGCGGACAGGGGAGATGGCGAGCGTGAATGTATATAATGATGCAATAAGGAAATTGGAATCGATCCTGCTACATGACATACACTCCAGCCTGGTACACTTTCCACATTTATACAGTTTGAAAAATATTCATAGTTGTACAGAATACATTTCCATATACATGCTCATGCACACACACACCTTTTAAGTACAAATGCTGAGAGTCTTGCTTTGATCAGTACCTACAGCACACACACACACGTACACACTCTTGTAGCAGTGGCAGCGTGGGGCAGGTTGTGATGGTGTGAGCCAGCAGGGGCTACATTACAGAGGTTCATCAGCCCGCCAGTATTTATGTGCCTAACTGATGTGATAAAATGGTAGCAGATCCTTGGATTTTAATTAAAGTGTAAGCAGAGTGATCATAGCCTCTGACTCATGGGTTGTGGCTCTTTGTAGCTGAGTTCCAAAGTAAAGTGTCCAAGCTTCACACACAAGCTGGACGGACACTATGAAGGTATTATTGGTGCAAAGCACCTGAGCACCTGTGACAGTGAAATTTGTAGTTGTAGACAATATAGTCACACATGTGTATCAGTAAATTTAAAGTCACAGAGAAATATGCTTTACAAAGTAGCAAACCTGTAGAATTTCTTTCTCTCCCACAAACGCAACACAGTAGTTACACCTTCTCAAATTCTTCATTGCAGGTGCACAAATCCTGAAGTCATGAACAAAATGTGCACATTTTTTATATGGGTGTGCAAATGTGTCTTGCACCATATTCACTGCAGCAACTGTAGCAAAAATATGAGCATATAAGTTTCTTAATTTGTGAATCGTAGCTACAACTACAAATTTCACTGTCACGGGTGCTCAGGTGCTTTGCACCAATAATACCTTCATAGGACACGCACGCACACACAAATGTCGAAGCACTGAAAAGCACTTGAGGAAAGAAATGTGTCCTGAACAGTACAGTTCTAGTGAATGGAAGGTTAAGAGAAGAAGGAATTGGATTGAAAGAGAAAGGGAGGAAGAAAAAAAAGACCTTGTTGTTTACCTTGAAAACACTTTGAGTTTAATGCTGAAAAATCCTGTTTTAAAGTGACAGTGATAAGTCTCAAGCATTCCCACAAATTCGCATACATCAACTCATTTTCATCTCTCTGAAGTGAGAAAGAGGGCACCTTTCACAGCAGTCTATGTGCCAACCTTGGAAAGTGGGCCGACGGTTTTACTGCTCAATAGAGAAGACCCTTGCATGAGCTAATTCTGTTTATCACAAAATAAGGAACGAACCCACGAAAAGCCCAACTTTTGGACTCCGTATCCGTGTGTGTGTGTGTGTGTGTGTGTGTTTGTGTGTCTGTGTGCATGCATGTGTGCAGAGAGACCGCAACCCTGCCAAACCCTACTCCATACCAAGCCACCAAAGAGCTGCTAGGACTAAGCCCCATAATGCTCTCATTTGGCAACAGCCAAACCTCAGAAGGTTCAGCAGCCACACACACAAACATACATAGACAGACACAATAATCACTTGTGTGCACACTTGATGTCAGACACACACACCTACACACACACTGTACAACTAGTAAAACACACTAATACACTGGCTTGTGGACAAACTGGAGGAGTTTCAAGGGTGATGGAGAGTGTCAGTTGGGGTTTTCAGCTTCATTTTCCATGTATTTGCGTGTGTTTTCCGTGCGTGTGTGTACACTTGTGTGTCTGAGACAGAGAGAGAGAGCTGGTCTTTAATCCATCCCCAAACTAGACAGGACTACTGTTTAGTTTCTGGTTTGACTACACATGCTGCGGTCATTAATAACATACACTGGGCCAGTATGCCATAGTGCGGCAATGGGAGTTTTAATGCCACACTTCATCTCCAAAGCCACCCGGCAACGAATGGAAAGCAGAGTGGAGAGCTAGACAGTGACTGGGGCACCGAGACAGGATCGGGGAAGGAAAGAAATTGAAGTGTGACAGTGAGTCAGTGTCCCCCCCCCCCCTTTCCCTCTCCTTCTGTTTCTCTACAGGCCGCATGCACTGGAAACCTCCAGTCAAGTCGCACAAAACCAACCCCACCTCCTCTGTTTCCCCAACACTTTCTGGTCCAATCAGGCGTTCCATCTCCTGCCCTCGCTCAATCGCCTCGCTTTCATCGCCCAATGAGGTGCGGGTGTTGTCCACCAGGCCTTCTCCTACAGTTCCTATGGCCACTCCCCTCATCAGGCCGAGCTCCGCTACGCTGCGCTCTCACTCGCTGAGCCGCAGTGGCTCCGCCCACCGTGTACCTCACAGCAACAGCCTGGGGACCATCCACTCCAACATAGTAAGAAAATATTCGACGCACACAAAGTAGGGCTTAGCTCTTTACAATTCAGAATGTGTCACATATGTTGTCATTCACAGAAAGGTATGCTAAATTCATTTTCAAATAGTCAAGCTATCAATTCTCTGCTGATCCACTACTCCAAGGTTTTGAGAAGATTTACTTTCTAATTCTATTTCACTGAAGTCTGATGCACAAATTAAATTGTTCTGCCATCACAGATTTAACCTTTCCCCATTGCTTTTCTCCTACTGTGGCATATATTGTATCCTGGCCCACTAGAAATCTCTTAAGCAGCTCCTTCAATACTGTAAAGGCCTACTGTAGTCCACCACAATGATCTTCTATTGTGTTACAATCTGTTGCTTTCTGCCTGCCTCCTCCATTCCCCTACCTTCTTTACAAGTACGCTGGTAACCTTTGGATACAGTGGATGAAACGAAATGTAGTAGAATATTTTTCACATTTTCGCAAAAATAAAATGCTATTTGAGGAGGGTATTTTTATACAAAGCATAACGCATGTTACGGATACTGCTCTGTGCTAACTGCTACCTAAAGAAAATAATTATCTGTGACTATAATAGGTGGCTGCAGGATTATAAATTAATGAGCACTCAGGGCAAAAATGACTGCTCATAAAATGTCTGTGAAATTCAAAGTGCCCCCGATAATTTGAAATAATAATGACTCATATACAAAATACAGTATAATAACACGTGTAGTAAATACACCCTGCCCACATAGTTTTGACATATTAACAAACACTTGTGTGAATGCAACTTTATACCCACTTGTGCTGAGGGGATTTGGTGGAGCCCCTTACATAAATTGCAATTGAGTCAATTCGCTTTTATTGTCAGGGGAAAATGCCTTTAATTGATAGGTAATTAATAGTGAAAAGAATCATTAATTGCAGCTCTTTAAGTGATTACAGCTACGTAGTAGACTTTGCTCCAAAACATGAATGGTCCTGATAACTCAATCAGACTCCTGCGGTCTTTTACATGATTTATATAAATTTCTCTTTATATGTGTGCGTGCAGGGTGACCCACTGATAAACCTTAGGAGTAAAGAGCAGGAGGTCGAGCTGGTGCGTCAGACACTGGCTGCGCTCACCGCCATAAAGATTAGATTTCCGGGAAAAACCGAGGAAGAGGCTGAGGCTGTGCTGGATGAGGTGGGTACTGTATTTCTGTTGTATGTGTGTGCATTATATATGTATTAATCCAATGTATATTTTTGCATGTCAAAATTATTCCGCTTCAGAGGCAGAAACAGTATACAAATGTAAGATGTAAGTAGCGTAAGAAAAATACTGAAGTAAACAAAGAATACGAAGGTGGGAGTGAACATGAGAGTAAGTGAAATCCTGACCCACTGTATTCCCAGAGCCCCCTCTGTGACCAGGTGCAGTCACTCTGCAGCCTAACTAAAAGAGACCTCCTCGCCTCCCTCCACAATAGCCTGTCCACTCTGGCTTGACTCCCATTGTCTTTCAAATGACCCCAGTGACAACATGTCGGTCAGTTTGCAGGCCTGTTCTATTCCCCACTGCTCCTTTGTATTAATCAGTGCCTCCTCTATTTCTGGTCAGATGTCCCTGTCCTTGCATTTGGTGTGTGTATGGGTGTTTGTACCTGTGTGTTTGTGCTAATGCTAAAGCTATTGATTAAATGTATGTTTTTTTCAAATAGTACTTTACAAACAATAGACAAAATGTCTCCTATGTGCACCATACAGAAACACAGCAGATTAAGTTTAATAAATGCATTCACCAAACGTCTTTATTTAATTTATGCAAAATGCAAAATCCCGTAAAATATTTTGTCAAAGCAATAAGAAAAGAAAAAAGCCCAAAGAGAGGCAGAGGCTCACTTTCAATTCACACCAGAAGCAACACATCACTGGCACAAAAGTACTATGAAAGCTTCCATCCGTCCAATCTACGCTGACTCTGACCTCCGTTACGGCCAGCGATGTCCTCAGAACCAGCTGTCCTTTCAGCACCACGGCTCCCGCGGCGCTGAAAGGACAGCAGACGGCCAGACTGTCTTCACCAGGGTGACTAATGACAGAAATGCCACCAAAACAACATACTCAATGGACAAAAAACGTTTTTAGTAGGCTACATGAGAAGTATACATTAAAATAGAAGTTGCTTCTTTTAGTTTATTTATGTCGCATTCTGAGCTGTTGTACAATGTCAGTTGTCCCTCTCTTACGTGGCTAGAAGCCATGCATGGTTTTGAATCTGCAGTGCTAGTTGCGACAACTAGATGGCCAGCATAGGCACCATCTACGATGACTGTGTGGTGGTAACATTTCAGCAGCACTCTGAGCAGTTTGGAGCAGGAGGCGACTACTGAATCACCAGATGCGAGCTGCTAAAGGTGGTCCTGGTGATTTGAGAAACCCTGTAGAAGTCGGGTCGATGTTTTTTTTTCATTTGTCAGTAAGACTCACATTTAAATGCCTTTGTTCATCATCTGTGATGTGAAAATATCAACCAAAAAAAAAAGGGGCAGTTATTTGACAATGCAATAATGCAAGCCACCTTGGGAGCTTCCTTAATAAAAATGTAAGGGTAGTAGGGCATGTAGTTGTTGAGATTAAGTTTAAGTTGGGGCAAGCCAACCAAGTAATTAATGCAAGCACATCCAATGTTCTCACAAGACGAGCAAAAACAGTTTGTGTCTTCTTGACATCTGGGTGTGTCGGGGTCGTGAGAGACAATTACCGCCA
The DNA here is from genome assembly GCA_036023855.1 of Gadopsis marmoratus. Taxonomy (NCBI): domain Eukaryota; kingdom Metazoa; phylum Chordata; class Actinopteri; order Centrarchiformes; family Percichthyidae; genus Gadopsis; species Gadopsis marmoratus. The sequence goes on from JAVQJF010050170.1 coordinate 54,760, forward strand.
CACCTGTACTGTTAACAAACCCTAATGAGAGCACCATGGAAACGCAGATGAGCAGCTGCACCTGTACTGTTTGCACTCTTTGCCTCAGGAGAGAAGGAGTGTTCACTTGGCATGAAAACAATTCATGTTTTCCATGATATAAAGTTGAGGTCTAATTGGGCTAATGATATGTTTTTGTCAGAGTAATTGCCTCCTTTATCTTTCACTCAAAACCTGCTTCTTTTGGTCGCAGTTGGAACCATTGAAAGGTGAAATGAATCGAGTGCGTTTTGCTGTGCTTTAATTGAGGGTAATCTGTGTACGTACAAAACAAATGTGACAAATGAGCGTGCATCTTACCAGACAAGGTTCATAAGGTTCTTACTGAGAGAGAATACTAAAGAGGCAAACATGTAACTTTCTGGAAAGCGAATGAAAGTGTTCACTGTATACCTTAGCTCTGTATCTGTGAGTCCTTGTGGGGATTGTTTTTTGTGTGCGTGTGTGTGAGTAAACATAAAGTTTACACTGGAGATTCCCAATGGGAGCACTGTTTGCAGGGGATCTAGCATGCTACGTGAGAGGTTTATGTGCACCAGTGGGGAGATGTAGACTAAGTCAACAGAGCAACAATAACAGTGCCTGTAGGTACACAGTGATGTTGGCACTAGGAGCAAGTGCATGGGAATATCCAGCACAGCTTTTGAGCATAGCGACACATGCCCCAAGGATTTTTGACACACTCGCGAAACATAGAACTAGAAGATCACGACTCGATTTTTCTATTATCCCTGAGTTGTGCTGCATTTCAATTCAAGATAAAGCCTACAGTCGATGTGGTGTGTGCCTAGTTGTGTGTAAAACTGGCTGGAAATTGGTCTGATGCCAAAATTTCAGAACTACTCTCCCTATGCACTCAGGATAAAATAACAAGACAGCGTAGTGATGTGCTGCAGGAAACAATCTCTCCCCTCTTACATTATATTTCTTGTGTTGCCTAGTATCACGTGCCAGATGCCAAATATCACACAAGCATTGCAGCGCTATCCGTAATGGTCCTGTCATGTTCCAATGTGGAACCTTTCCATAATGGAGACCTACTATATGTGTGAAAGCCAAAAACACATTACGTCAAAAGACAGATGAACCAAGCAATGTTACAGATTCCATGTCTGAGCTGAGGTGTGAAAGAAAGTCTGCCAGGATGAGTGTGTGATGGTGGGAATGAGCTCCAGTCTTCTTCTATTTCTGACAAAGAAGAGAACTTCAAGTTTAACTGTGCTTCAGCTTGAAAGCGACAAGTTTCTGTAGAGTAGCATGATGATGATTAGAATACCTTTCACCAAGGCCTGTCTTCATGTTAAAAATGTGTATTCATTTCCTCTCGCAGGTGTCTTCTTGTCAAATCTGTTGATAGTATTGTTGTTATTCTTTAAATCGGAGGATTGCTGGGAAACAGCAGATGTAATAAAATGGCAGTGGAGTACACTTGCAGTGTTCTTTGTTGTTCAAAATGATACCTATACAATGTTAAATGTTTTACCTGATTGAAATTCTACTTCTTAAGGAATAATAGTCTGTGTTTTCACAGGTTTTGTGCATGTTCAAAAGCAAATCTTTCACAGTTTTAACCTCCAACGTTTCTTCAACAGATCCTCGACAACTGGAAATACCATAAAGCAAAGGTGGCCTCCTATTGGCTAGTGAAGCTGGACTCTACCAAACAACGGAAGGTGAGTCTGGAATCAGATCGCAAGATATCTGAGCCAGTTTACCAGTTTACCTCTCAAGACAATTAGAGGACAGTTTGACTCCAGGTCTTTGGTAGCTACCGATGTCGAAAATGTTCACATGCAGAACTGCTTCAAGATATGTTTGGGGTCACCCAGTTATTTCAAACCTGTTTAATATTTGCAAGAACCTGAATCAAAAGTCACTGCTTCCCAAGCAGACTAGATTATAACAGATGGAGAGAATTCAACAAAGAAGAGAAAAATAGAACACACGAAGGTGTAGCCTATTAGTTTGAAGAACAGCTGTAGGGGAAAGGCTGATGGAAATGTGGCCTTGAACTGCAGAGATGAGCGTGACCAAATAGAAAAGAGTTCTGGCAGGTATGCGTGTGTGCTTGAGAAAGACAAAGAGTGTGTGTGTGTGTGTGTGAGTGAGAAAACCTGACCTTGGTCTTGTTATCGACACTTTAACTTAATATAACAATTCATAACAGTGGAGTTCTCACACACTATTGCCAGAGATAATGCTTCATTTTTGGATATGTCCACTCTGAAATACTTAAAAATGGGCCACTGTAACTTTCGACACTTGTATAAATTGGCTGCCTTTGCCCTCGCTGCCTATACCGTCACACTGTATAGACTGGACGTTGTTAAAACCAGTGACAAAATGTCACCACTCCTACCCATGCCTTTGGATGCTTTTGCACAACTTTTAAAACATGAAAATAATCCCCAAATCAAACATCACAGAAAAAATACAAAAATAAAGTCAAGTATGAAGATCATTATCATGTCAGACAGTGAGCGGTAGAGACACCAAATAGGATGTAAACAAAACAGAAGGGACAAGACGTGAAATGGCATCCAGTAGGCGTGTCAGTAATGATGTGATCTCAGCCGCTGCTTTCTGCACAACAGTGCTTGGCTGTGTTGTGGGCTGTGGCGGTGCGAGCTGATGTTTTATTTGGAGTGGAGCAGCCTAATGAGCAGCAGGCAGAGGTCAGGAATGTAGCGCCCACCGCTCTGCCATCTGATTGCCATACCAAAACATGTCTGTGTGTGTGTTTACTCATCTTTCAGTTTGTCTGAGCGTGTATGCGTGTCTTGCTCACCTCATATTGCTGTAGGGAAATCTTGCCTCCTCGCCCCGCGCACACACATGCACACACACACACACACACACACACACACACACACACACCCACACACACACAGTCAGACGGGCACGTCAGTAATGAGGAGTGAGGAATCAAAGTCAAAAGGGCCACAGTGCTGCACTCTGAGCGGGGTGAAAAGAGAGTGAAAAATGGAGGAAGAGAAGGCAGTGAGGTGGGGAGGAATGGGGAAACACAGAGGGGAAGATGGAAGGCTGGCGCAGGTGTCCTCAGACCGCCTGGGAACTTCTGACACCTTCTCTCCAAGACTGACGTCGGTGCAGCAATTAGTCCTCTCCCATGCTCTCCACTGTCTGCCCCAGCACTTTTTGTCCTGCCTCTACCACACACACACACACACAAACACACACACACACACACACACACACAAACTACACTTAGGCTGTATGTCTGTGCATGCTTTAACATGAATGCAGAGATAAACCTGCTCCACTAAACCATCCGCACTATATGTACAGTGCCTTGAAAATGTATTCATGCCCCTTGACCATTTCCACTTTTTGTGACATTACAAGCACAAAGTTAAATGTATTTTATTGGGATTTTATGTGATAGACCAACACAAAGTAGAGCATAATTGTGAATTGATACGTGGTAAATATCTGAAAAGTGTGGCGGGCATATGTATTCAGCCCCCTTTACTCTGATACCCCTAAATAAAATCCAGTGCAACCAACTGCCTTCAGAAGTCACCTAATTAGTAAATAGTCTATAGAGACATATCCCAAGCTTTGAACATCTCACGGAGCACTGTTCAATCCATCACCCGAAAATGGAAAGCGTATTGCGCAACATGCAAACCTACCAAGACATAGCCGTCCACCTAAAATGACAGGCCGTTCAAGGAGAGCATTAATCAGAGAAGCGGCCAAGAGGCCCATGGTAACTGTGGAGGAGCTGCAGAGATCCACAACTCAGGTGGGAAAATCTGTCCACAGGACAACTATTAGTCGTGCACTCCACAAATCTGGTTTTTATGGAAGAGTGGCAAGAAGAAAGCCATTGTTGAAAGAAAGCAATAAGCAGTTTGCCAAAAGCCATGTAGGGGACACAGCAAACATCTGGAAGAAGGTTCTCTGGTCAGATGAGACCAAAAATGAACCTTTTGGCCTACATGCAAAATGCTATGTGTGGCAAAAATGTAACACTTAACATCAACTTGAACACACCACCCCACCGTGAAACGTGGCGGCAGCATCATGATGTGGGGATGCTTTTCTTCAGCAGGGACAGCGAAGCTGGTCAGAGTTGATGGGAAGATGGATGGAGCTAAATACAAGAGACTGGGGCAGAGGTTCACCTTCCAGCAGGACAACAACCCTAAACATACAGCCAGAGCTACAATGGAATGGTTTAGATCAAAGCATATTCATGTGTTAGAATGGCCCAGTCAAAGTCCAGACATAAATCTTATTGAGAATCTGTGGCAAGACTTGAAAATTGCTGTTCACAGATGCTCTCCATCCAGTCTGACTTAACTGGAGCTATTTTGCAAAAATTGCAGTCTCTAGATGTGAAAAGCTGGTAGAGACATACCCCAAAAGACTTGCAGCTGTAATTGCAGTGAAAGGTGGTTCGACAAAGTGTTGACTCAGGGGGGCTGAATACATATGCACGCCACACTTTTCACATATTTATTTGTGAAAAATCGTGAATACCACGTATCCTTTTCCTTCCACTTCACAAATATGCTCTACTTTGTGTTGTTGGTTTATCACATAAAATCCCAACAAAACACATTCAAATTTGTGCTTGTAAAGTCAGTAAATGTGGAAATGGTCAAGGGGTATGAATACTCTTGCAAGGCACTGTATGTCATCTGCTCTGTGCTTAGTGGAGCAAAATGTGCAAAAACACGTGATGTGCCTTTACAGACTTATGACATTTCTATTCATAAACACTATAAAATTAAAATTAAAAAGTTGCAGTTCCTTGTTCACATCCCACATCTTAATTGTCTTAAAGCATAAAATCATTTTCTAACTCATCTGTTTCACTTTATCTGCATGTTTGTATAAAAGGCAGAGATGGACTTACAAAGAGAAATCAGTAAAGGATAATGGTTTTTACCTGGATTCAACTCATTAGTTTGAACATTAAGAGGAAGTGTCTCTGATATACATTATAATACAGTACATCCATTTGGATACAGCTCATTACCTTAATGTTAATATCTCTGTAATACGAACACTCCTCTTCTTAAGAGTGTTTTCACTTTTGCAGGATTCAAGTCACTTTCTGTGAGTCACATCTCTGTCCAATATTCCTCGAATTACTTCAGTCGCCTCCTCTTTTCCTCTAATCACCCCAACACTCCACTCCACATCCCTTTCTCCTCTCCTCACATCCTCCCTCCACTTTTCTCCATCCCTCTTTCCTCACACCTGCCACCTGTCCCTCTCCTCTTCCTCGCTCTCTTTCCCCCACTGAGAGAGAGAGACTGACTTATAGTGGACACATGGTGGGATTGCTGGACCACCCTCGCCAGACTGGCTAAGACCACCTCTACTAAAGACCTCATTAGCCCTGGCAACACAAATACACACATACAGAGGACGATACACACCAACACAAAATGTAAAAACACACAAACACACGTGAATACATCCTGCAGTGTATCCAGGCAGAAACGCTGATGTTTTATTTCTGTTTCACCACCGAGTGTATGATCATAGGTGAGGAGTGAATATACTGTAGGTTTGTGTTTGAATGTTGTGGGCTCTCTGCACGTGTGTGTGTGTTTTGACTGCGAGTGCACTTTTCGCTGGCCTTTGTGCTTGTGTGTTTGTCCGCTTATGAGAAACATGTTGGTGTGTGCGTCCTTTTATAACCTCTGTGTATATAAGGAATACCTTCACACTCTCGGCCCGACAGATGCCGTGGCAGCTACTGTTGCGCTGTGCCTCTCGCTTGCTCCTTCAGCCCACTCGTAGACAAACACACTCACCATAATATACTGCGCAATCACACACACACACTCACACACACACACACACACACACACACACACAAACACACACCTCAGTTGTGCATCATAGTTCATACAGCTATAGGGATAAACTGGGGATTGAGGAGGAAGGGCAGGGAAAGGGATAAGCGGAGTGAGGTTATTAAAAACAGATCTATTTACTGATATATAATTGCCACCTGAGGTGCCACTTTATTGATTTGCCCTCCTGTCTCCCTCCATCCTTCTCCCCCTCTTCTCTGCTTCCCTCTTTTTCTCTCTCTTCCACACTGTCTGTCTGAGTTGTGGTGTCAGATCGCTCATCCATATTCAGTGCTGAGGCCATCTGTGTGCCTCCAATATGCATGGACCAGCCTGCTGGAGTCTCACTGCCAAGCTCACAGCCAGCCAGTGTTAAAAGAGAAAGCTAGTGTACAGCCCGTTTACTTCTGTCCATGCATTTTGTGATGCGTGTCACATTTAATTACTCGTATTTTGTTGCTTTTGTCAAACCCAGCTTGAAATGACTGTAGCCCAGGTGGTTATGAAGTGTCACAGAGGGCTGAAGGGATTGGTGTGTCTTTCATTTTGCCAGAGAAATATTGTTTGGTCCAGTGAGAGGTTGCTAAATGTTTGTGCTGAGCAGAAAACAGCAAGAATAGAGCAGAGAAAAGGGCAAAATGCAGCCTTTTTGTTAACATTGATGATGCAGCCTGGGTGACTTTGAAGCCAGTGGAAGCTGTTTCTGACACTGTACAAGAAATAACCGAGACAAATGGCTCCTTGTGAAAAAAGGAAAACAAGCCCTGACATCTCCAGTGATTCTGAATGTGTGCAGACTCCAGCACATCCAACGATTGATCTAGTGACCACAACCACTGGCATTAAATCACTCATGGTAGTGACCCACTACAACAGCCTGCCGTCACTCTATTCCATGGTACCAGACAACACACACATCCTACAGAATTGTTGCAGAATAAGATGCCTGAGTAGAGGACCTCCCGGAAAAATATGTGGTATTTTCAAAAAGATCAGAGAAGAAAAAGAGAATTTATTTTCTGCCTCTATCATTACTCTCCAACTGTCTCTTCCATCCCGTCTACATATCTCTGCATTTCCACTTTTCACCCTGGAAAACTCTTTTCATGCCCCCTAACTTTTACTCTGTCCTTTTCACTATTTCTCTCATTTTTTCCCTCGATTTTTCTCCGTCTCTGCCAGTTCAACACGTACCCACTCTTCTTGTTATGAAGCCAATTAGTGAACTGAAATAGTTTCCATGGCGACAGAGGTGCTAATAATAACAGACAACCCCACAGCAAGGGTTGGTGAAGGACACACACACACACACACACACACACACGCTGTGCACATACGTATGCATGCACGCACACACATAACCAGAAACGCGCTGCATGAAGAGGAACATAAAGTAGATAACAACTAACAAAGACAAGCCGTTCACCAATTTAATCTGTACTGTATGCATGTACAGTACATATTAAATTGTACTGTCTAATTTGATTGGGTAAAAAAACACATCGTGGACCAAAGCGTGATTAACTCCAGTGCTGACTGGCCTGTGTTAAGGCCATGACACACCTAGCTGAGCTCAAAGATCTACTGTTGCACTGGAACACACAGAAAAGGCTACAGCTGATGGCCGTCTGGCTCCAGAAATGCTTAAACATTCTGCGCCTGGCTGAAAAGAAATGTTTGGTCAGTCATCTATATCTGTACTCCAAAGAACATCGCAGACGGATGAACAAAACAAACTAGCTAATCATTTTCATGCCATAGTTAATCTTATTAAGCAGTCTCGTCATGCTCACAGTGCAAACTGAGAGTATGTCTGATGTGTGGTACGGTAATGTTTTACTTTGCTCTTTGGTGCTTTCAGCTTGAGGTCTTTTGCTTCCAGAAGAGGAAGAGTACATGAAGAGGTGGAAAATAGCCAGAAACTGCAGTAACTGGTTGAAATCACTAATTCACTAGGCGGAACAGTCAGATAGGTCTGCTCCCGCCTCCGGTGCCAATTCAACATGCTGGATCGGCTGAAGGGCTGCTAATAATAAAGACAATGGTTCCGAACGCATCACAAAAGCTACAGGTGCTGTCGTTTTTGTATGATGGAGACCAAAAGTGACCAATCAGTCCATTTCTGTCACACTCCAGTGCGCCTTCAGATCTCCCTTTAGCCAATTCAATTGATATTAAGAACAACGAACACACTGCTGGACACATTATTAAAAATTTAATATCAGCTTATCATGTCTGCTTCAGGGTCTTCTTGATAAATTCTGCTTCTGTGGTGTCTCTATTCAGTTCTGGCTCACCTACAGACCCTTTTGTTTTCAGTGCTATTTCTAGTGTGGAGATCTGTAAGGCTTTAAAAGCTATTGATCCAAAAGCCACCTAGGCCTGACAGCTTGGAACCCAATCTTTTAAAGGTTGCAGCTGTTGATACTGCTGAGCCCATTGCTCATATTTTTAACCAAAGTCTTCAGACCAATTTCTTTTCCAAACAGAGGACAGCTGCCTTTGTGCTCCTCTTATTATTAAAGAGTGGGGACCCACCACATCTACAGCATACAAACACCACCTTAATTCCATTCTCTCAATCCTTAACAGGATTCTAAAATATTATATAAACTCCTAATTGAAACTGATTGCAAATGAATTCCTAATTTAGCATGAAACTCTGAGCTGTTGTTGAGTAGATCAGTACTCCTTAATCAACAGGTTTAGGAGCTATCTTGCAGATAAAACTGTCTGTTTACATAGAAAGTCATAACTAATCTTCATTAGGAACAACAATAGTGTGGATACTACAAGGTCAAATTTCATCCTGTGTTTCATTTTCAACTTTTTGGAATAATATTGGGAAGGATGTGTGATTTTATGCAGACAATGCAGTATTCACTGGAAAACCACCTAACACTGTCTCCTGATCCCTCGTACACTGCACACATGTTGTCTATATCCTGAAGTGTCCCTGTGGTCTGGATTATGTTGGAAACAAACTAAAAGAGCTTTAAAGATTTGATTTTCTGAACACATAACTGCAGCACGCACATTTATTACAATTAATGCATGCAGTTCTTAGACTTATTGTTCTTCTATCTTTGTAAATTAAAGATATATCCATTATCTTGGATCTTTGCATCCATTATCCAATAGATTTCAAATCCACTCCAACCAGTTATCCAATAACAATTGCACACCTGTTCTAGGTTGACTGTATATGCGCTTGCCCTTCGTTTTTGTCCATTTTGACTCTAATGAAGATACAGTAGAGTTAAAACAATTGTCTGTTTGCACAATTGCACAATGCTCCAGTCCGTTGTTGACAGCTACATGCTGACCCTATTTTAATGCAGTACTCTACTCAGTTGTCCTTTTTGACTCAGGCTGGTAGTGTCCTGCCTTAAACAGCTACAGGCCTCAATGTGTGATCGAATGATTCTTTAAAACAAGAGCATGTGGATACTCAATGTTCACATTTAAAACTTGGAAAGGGACTCCCTTGGTAAAAGGAGTGTCACCATACTGAAGTATTTGGGTGTATTGGATGATGTGTGTCAGCGCACAATGAAAATCTGATAGAGAAACTGAAGGTGAGGCAGATTCTATTATGAAAATAAGATCTATTATATGTTACATTAGAAGCCAGTTCTCTTTTTTTTAAAACCAGGCCATTGATGATTACAAATCACTGTACACTTATTATCTGGGAGTGTCTATCTGGTGAATGGGCACAGTTGGGCACAGCCACAAGTTTGCATCTAATCATGTCTTTGAAGAAACCTCCAGTTATTCTTCATATTTCTATCCTCCATTGATGCATGTGAAATTGACAGCTTAGCATAGTTCTTCTAATCCTCTAAATCCTGGGAGAGACGGGGACACGTTTTTTGGCAAGTTAAGACTAATTTCCTATTGTAGGATGCTTGATAAATACAAGCCCTGGTCTCAGGGTCACCATTAAGCCTACATAGACAGCATCAAGGAGTTATTCTCGTTTACAAAGTCACACTGAGTAAACTCTGTCGTCTTCTGTCACCTACAGTTGATCAAACTGTCAAGTGTTACTTTGTAACTTTTGGTACTTTTTTAATATATATTGGAATCTAAAGGGATTTCATGGATAAATTTAAAACATGTGGCGACAGAAGGTGAGGCCAGGGCAGAAGTAAATACCCCAGAGTTTGAAACCACTCTTCCTCTCTGTCAGAGCAGAGACAGTCAGAAAACACTGCAGGTTCACATGATTTGAGCAAATGTCAAGAATTGAATGTCCTACAATGCTATACTTTTTTATTACCCTTTACGATATCCCTATCTTTCTGCATACGCTCCATGGGAAGGTCAAAGGTCACAGGTAGGACCTGTGCACGTTGTCTTCTTCAAACAAGCTTTTTTTAAAATAAACTCCTGTAATTTTAGCCAAATGTTAATTAAGATGGATCTTAATGCACAAGGATTTTTTATGGGGAAAGTATGATCACCAATGATCAGCAACTAATCTGATGAAACTGGTAAATGCACCTGTTTGCACTAAACAAAGACACACTTTAAAATATGAGGTGTTTGTCTAAATGGGACTGAAATTATGGTAGGACCAACTAGCATGTGAAGAAATAGCAGATGTTTGAGTATTTTGTTTGGTTAGTATTTGTAGTATGGGGAGAAAAATCTCAAAGATACATTACACTATTAGGACAGGATTAAAATTAATGACTAGAACGTGCAATATTAAAACCACCCAAACTTGCCCAGAGAAATTAATCCTGAGCAAATGGGGCTTGGTGGAGGCCATATTCCTGCAATTTCACAACGGTATTTGTGTCGTTCTGCTTAAGAGTTTCTTGGCATGTTGTCAAGCCCCTTTCTCGATATTTCCTTCTCAGTGTATACTCTCTTTTGAGTTGAAAAATAATGTATTCCAAAAGTGGTTTTCTCTGTTCAGCATCTTTGAGAGGCCAACAGAAAGAAGACACTGGAGAGGCGAGAGTGGTTAAAAGAGAAAATGAGAGAGCAATGGTGCTGAGGGACAGAGAGAAGGACAGAGGGAAGAAAAATGATGGCATGGAGGGAATGACGGGAATTGATAAAAGCAGAGAAAATGTATTAGGTGACAGGCTGAGTCTATTATTGTGCTTTGATGCCATGGATAAATGTCATCATCAACAAACTGTGTCTTTAAATTGATTTTAATTGAAGTGAGAGAGGAAAAGACAAAAGAGAGACATCGAGGTCTCCTGAGGAGTGAATGACACACATCAGAGTGACAAGTAGACATCTCTCTCACCTTATTTCAGCTCCACTCAGTCCAACCTTCTCCGTCCACAGAGGACAGTTCATGCAAAACTAATTGGAGTTCACTGCGGCTCAAACTGAGGCAAAGGTGTCAGCCCGACCTGAAAATGCCTCAACTTGAGCCAAAGATTTGCACTTATGCAAGGCTTTATGAATCTGCTTCATAAATATACAGAGGCGGGACGAAAAAGGAGAGAGATTAAAAGAAAACAAAAACAAGAAGAGCTGCGTCATTCTGGTTAGTTCTGAGTTCAGACAGAGGCTGAGCTGTCACACAGACATACACATGCATACTCCAAACACACAGTTTGTGCGTACGTCACTAGTTAGCTACAGCTAATGTCTGTACAGACAGTACATTGCTTGTTTGGGGCGACTACATAAACAGTTCTGCTGTCAAATTTGTGTGAAGAGCACAGGGTTAAAATTTGCTTTGCACTCTGTCTGAAACAGAAAAGAAAAAGGTTAGAGAGTAAGACGACAACAAGCAACCACAGTCAAAATACATGAAACCAGTCCCCCTTTTTTATTCCATTGGATATTTTAACAATAAATTGACCGCCAAACTGGAAATGTCCCCGGTTTTCATTTGAGAAATACTGGACTGCCCTTTTGAAAATACTATGCTGCTCTGCATTAACTTAACTTTCAACTGCCAGTCGTGTCCATTCAGCATCTCTGCTGGCAGGCATTCAAACCGGCAAAATGAAATTGCACAAGTAAATAGTAATCTATAAATTCATGTCAGAAAAGAATCACAAGCAGAGGTCTCTTTGGAGATTAAATGAAATGAAGCTTTTTTTCTCTCACAGGGCCGACGTTTAAGTGCACATTATGCCCTGAGCCATCACACGGTTCTTCACTTCCACCAATATGATAGTAGAGCTGCTGTGGTGACAGTTTGAGGAAATTGTCTGAATCCTATTTTCACGAAGAAAATAGACGACTCTGCAGCAACTGGAGCTCAGGCACAAAGAAGAAACTGATTTACTATAACAAACAAACCCAGCGTGCTTACCCACGAGACAAACCGTTGCCTCTTCAGTGTAGACAAAGTGAGGATGCTCAACAACTAGTCCCGAGCCCTTTAAAGCGATGTTGGTGCAACTTTGCAAATCAGCAAATTAACTAATCATGCAGCGGTTGATCTGAGAAATAAAAATGATATTAAACACAGAGGTTGCTGATTTATATTTGCTGGTACTATTTAACTGAAATGCATGATTTAATATCCAGTGAGCTTGTTTGCTCCTTAGGTTTCGGTTAAAGTTATTCCTTCATCTCAGATTCAGAAGACACAAATTCAATATGGAGCCAAACGCATAAATGTAGCAGTTATGTCGGTGCATGTGTATGATGAAGACAATGAGACGACGTACATTAAACTGTCAGAAACATACAGTATAGGTGGCTGTGGCCCATGCTGCCACCCACCCATTTTGATATTATCTTTCCCCAAGCGGCTCAGCAGGTAGAGCGTGTAATCCACTAATCACCCATTTAACAAACTGAACAAACACATCCCCGTAGACTTGAAAAGTGGCTGCAAATAGTTGCTACAGTAGTTTGCTCCAAAATCAGCTTGAATTCATGTTGGTTATAATTGATTTCACTGGTGTCAAAATGCTTCACAAAATCTATAAAAACTTCCTAAAAACAACTTCATCTGTGCATCTGTACACTGAGTATGTTCCACTCAGTTTTATATAATTACGGATAAACAGGCTTGAAAGATGGCAATATTGAGGGTGTATTCAGTCAAATTTTATAAATCAGCCACAACAGCAAACTCTAGCTATGATCAGACTATAAGCATGAGAAAATACTTTCATTTTATTGAAAATGTTCATAGTACAAGTCGGTGCTGAGCGCTGCGTGTTACAGAGGGCTGCAAACTGAATGTAGTCTATATTTTGTGGCCAATTTTCACTCGTTTTTCTTCCTTCCTCTGTTCTGCTCCAAACAATAAAAGCTGACCATCTCCTCTTTCCCTCTATTATATCTACAGTAGCTGTCACTACCTCCATCGACTCCTCTTACCCTCAGTCTTGACACTTTCTTTCTTGCTTGCTTCACCTCATGTGTTGATGTTAATTTGCTGTTGAAAGGAAAAGGTGAGAGAGCCAGCGAGGGGAAGGCTTTTACACCCGTGCTGCCTCCCAGAGGGGAGCTCAGCGCTGGACCATCTGTGGGGCTCAAAGGAGTGTCAAAAGTCTGCGGAGACACACATACAAGCGCACATGCACACAAGATGCAGAACACAGTAGCAGACAAAATGCTGCACAAAGACAACAGCCGTGGAAACACACTTATTATTTATTCACACTTTTTTTTCTTACATACTGCTGTATTTTTCTCTTTCATACAAACAATGTGGCCTTTTTTTTAACAGCCCAATCACAGCTACAAATCAAGTGCAAATCACGAGGTCATGCGCGCAAGTCCAATGGCGAATCAAAATTGCACTTGTTATTTGTTCATATTTGTGCTGCAACACGGTCAACTGTAGTTGTATTACTACTGACCCTGTAGTATAATAAAACTAGTACATAATAGAGACGTAAAACAATATGCCGTGTTACATTATTTTAGGTGAAGAGGGGATAAATAAATAATCTATGCTCAGAACATACTGTCATTCTCATCTTTTTGTTGTCAATGTAAACATGTCTACTGGTTAAAGAATGTTTATCCATATGATCTAGGATTACTTTGTGATTGCTGCGCATTACTGTCACGTTTGTATTTCGTTTGTGCCACTGACCATTTGAGCATGATCAATGCAAATGAACCATGTTGGTCACAATAGAAACAAAGGGGGAAAAGTGCATTTCAGTGTCATGAAAATCCCAACACCTGCATAGTGCATAGGACAGCTTGTACTAGCCTTTTTACCACCATCTCTTCTCTCTCTCTCTCTCTCTCTCTCTCTCTCTCTCTCTAGCTCTTCTTCTCAAACACACACACATATGGAGAGACAATGGCCTTGCTGACTTACTGAGGATGAAGAAAACCTCTAGAACTTTCTAGTTGGAACTTTGTGAACTCGCACCGAAAATAAACCCACACACCTACACGCGAGAAGACTCAATCAGTCCATTTTCCTCACAACCGTTCCTCTCGGAATATAAGCAGTATCTTAGGCTGGATATACTGCGTGTGTGTGTGTGTGTTTGTGTATGTGTGAGTATGTGTGCGAGTGAGTGGGCGAGTATATGATCTTTGACATGAGGCACTGAAAAGAATCTCATAATGAAAATGTGTTCGCTAACTCATAAAGAGCAAAAAAGGAGAATGGCAGAAACCTCCACATGCACACCCACACAGAGCGCACACTCATCTCGCATACATGCACATACAGAATACACACACACACAAGAATAAGTGCGAGCATTGATAGCTAGATAGATGGAGAACAAGAGATGATGACGTGAAGATGAAGAATCATGTTTAGAGAAACTGCCTCTGGCTGAGAATCAAGAAAATAGCTTCTGTATTATGTGTGATGCTGTATTGTGTACAGCAGTGCATTAGAGATCTACTGTACACTTTTAATTATTGAACAACATTTTTCATCCCAGCTGAATTATATGTCACTCTTTTACTTGTGCCAAAATAATGCAGTCGACTTGACAAACACGACTTGACGCACACACACACACACACAGACGCTGATTCATTTGCCTCATTTCCGTCTTCTTTCCCTCTCTGTCTCCAAATACAAATATAATGCAGGCCTGTCAATTTGTAAATACTTGGATGAAAAAAAAAAGACACTTTCAGCCTTCATCAGAGCCCCTTGGCTGAATAAGCTCCACACCCAATGATGAGAGGGTGGCAAAGGAACGAAAATATTCAGTCCACCGTGGACAATTATTAAACACATGACGTCCATTATTCCAGTCTGGATTCGGCAGCAGCCCTACAATTTCTGTTTCCTGTCTTGAATAACACATCTTCACTTCCCATCGCCCCCGCATCGACACGTCTAAGTGACAGTTGCCATGGTGATAAACAGCAATGAGGAGGAACAACAACCTGATGGAAAGAAGGATAACAACAATGCAATGCACTTCATTCATTCTCCTCTCTCTCTCCATCCCCTCGTCCGTCTGTCTCATTATCCACATATGTCTGTTTTATCTGTGTTTCGGCAGTAATATTAAAATGTATTTCAATTTTTCTTCCGTTTGCCGCCTCTGACTCTCCCACCCACTCTTTCTATTTCTTGCCTTGATCTGTCTCTCTCGCTCTCTCTGTCTTGCCCAGGTGTACGTTTGAGTCCAGGATGTTGGTGGTAATGAGATAGGAATGGTGAGCCTGTGTTCATATTAAATGGCAGAACTGTTTTAATGATTTCTATGATATAGCTGAAGGGGTCTAAGGCTAATGAAGAGACTGCATGGTGGTTCTCGTCGTTAGAAGGGGACCACCCGTGTGTGTGTGTGTGTGTGTGTGTGTGTATACTTTAAATTTGCATTGGTCTACGGGGGTCCAATGATGACACTAATGAAAATGTACCACACTGCACCTACACATACACACACTAACTAACCAACTTGAGCAAATGTAAAGGAATAAGGGAGAGGGATAAAAAAAAAGAACTGAGAAACTGAAAAAAATTAATAAATAAGTTAACCAGTGGTGAAATCGATGGAGTGGAATAATCAATCTGAATTAGATTGCTGGAAAGATGAGAAAGATTATTATGATGGATATGCTGTTCTGGAGAAATATGGAAAGCCGTGATGATGGGAGGAGATGCAAGAAATTACACGATTATTTACTCGACAGTACTGCATCATTTCTCTTGAACCTGCAAGAACACAACATTCACATATCATCACCCTTTATGTTGAGATAGTTAGCAAACAGTTGCTTATTTACACATCCAGCAGTTATACAGCGACATTATCATTCATGATGAGTAGAGTTTGTGTCCACCTGGCAAATTTAAGTCTAATATTCATTCTCCTTTAGCTCTGTTTTTGATCACTACCAACTCCTGAGGGACATATCTGGCTCTTTAACTGCTAAATGCTCCATTACGTTCACCAGCTATTCACCAACATTTTCTGTGTGTGCTGTACCATGCTGGGCGGCTAGTGTACAGCAGGTCTTTAGAGCTTTTTAGCTGAAAACAGCTGCCTGCTGCAACTAAAAACGTCGATATGAGAGCGGTGAGAAAGAACGAGAACATTAAAGTTCAGTGCCGAACAGCTAAACAATGAGCTGAAACTCAATTTAATGCTACAGATTCAGGTGCTAATTCTCTGTAGGCTCATTACTACGATCAACACCTTTCACATTGTCACCTTTTGAATTTTAGCTACTTTAACTTTCTGCTAGTTACTGACATAGTTTGGACATTTTTCATTCATATTTCAGGACTACGGATGGAAACAAACATTGCTAAGTGACATGTCACCTGAAAAGTCACCACAATATAGGTTTTTACATTTTTCCCGCACTCCAGGCAAGTTAAAGATTAAACAGTGAATCTTAATAGTGCAGCGGTTCTTCATAACACGTTGTAAAATAAACTAAGAATTCTGCCAATTTGACTTTGAGGAGTTCCAGACTGAGGAGATAAACGGGGTAAAGAAGAAGAAAGTAAAGGCAGACACATGGGAACTGGCCTGGCTGTAGAATCAAACCACTGAAATTAGAGTGATTACGGTTTCTTTGAGTGAATCTGCAGTCTGCACTTCTGTGAATGTTAACATTTTATATTATTGCATATCTGAAGTGAGGGAGATTTGGCGCGAACGTTTTACATAATCGTACCATTACTTGCCCTCAAACTGTGATGCTATGAGTAGAGCATAGTAATGAATTTTTAGCTTGGAGGAAAATAATGTCCTGATGTTATACTGATTTGATGAGTGTGGAGGTTCTTTCTTGACTTTGGGAATAGTAAATGGAGCTTGGGTTTATAATGTTGAATCTCTGATTTGATGAGGTACACTCTGTTGTCATTGTTTTTACCCACTCTGAATATTTGGATGGGTAACAGTGGTGGAAATGGTAGGAATTTAATTGAAAATACTCTTTAAGAAATGTTTTTCTGATAAGCTGCTCACCTCCAAATGCATGTTTGTAGTGCATTTTCACTTTGAAATATACTGTTACTGCATGAATAAAATGTAAATACAATGTTTTCAGTTTAAAATAAAAACGTGCTGAATGCTTCTTTTTCTTATTAGCTTCAGTTTACTTTACATCAGGAGTCTCACACCTTTTAGCATGAGAACTACCCATAAAAGTGAATCAATCAAAGAGCTGCTGTTTTTTCTGTTTATTTATTATAGATTTTATACTGGATGAAACAACACTGTGTCTTCAGGCTCAAAAAATTATTCTCTCTCCTTCATCCTGAGTCATCCTGTTTTCTGACTGATTAGAAGAGACTCCAGGTGTGACTTTTACACATACATTAATAATTTACCCCCACGAATATAAATGAAGTAGACACAATATTCATATATTTTAGAATAGAGAACAAGCTTGACCCAACTGGTAAATAACATTAGCATAATTGTTCAGCTGTGTTTGCTGGTTGTGATTATAGCCCAACGAATACTGCATTGTTGAGGCCGATAATTGTATCTGGGAGGTTTAAAAGTCCAGTAACGATATGTTGGCATATGTTTTTGTTTTACCATAATATAATGTATGTATATATATAATATATGTTTTTAAAATTGTGACAAAGACACATACTTAGCTGGACATTTTACAGTTGAAAAATCAGCTTGTCAGTACTCTTGTGGAAAAGAATGTAATGGAGACACTATTTCTAAATTACCTCTAACCTTGTCTGACATTTCTGAACTGCAATTTCTTGTTACTCATCGGCCGACACATACACTGATACAGATACACTGTATATCTGCAGTAAACAGATCAATCGGTCTAGCTGTAGTTGTGATATCAGGGTTTATAAAATGATTCTGATGAACAACAGTGAAGTCAACCTCCAGGGGCTTTTCAGGGGCTGTAAAAAACATTTTGTACCTGTCTTATGTGCTGTTACTTTAAAGCGTTTGTCATTAGCTGCTTGATGTTGTTTCTCATTGAAAACAGAAACTGGAAGTGGAAGGAAGCAGAATACAATGGAGGCAATAATGCGTATGACGTCATTTAGGTCTGAACTTGAAGCTGAAACGGTCGCTGAAGCAGTTTTCAGACTTCTGTGTTTATGTGGAACTCAGACAAACTGAAATCAAACAATGTAGAACACGTTCAAGCTGCTATGAGCAGGCATTGAGAAAAAGACGGATTGAAAAACTGACAGTGCATTATTTTTATCAGAGGGTTTTAATGCACTTGAAAGCGCCCGAAGATTAATGGCTGTGCTGGGTCGACGGGGTTGTTTAAAAGATAAGTAAGAGAAGAAGAATGGAACTCGAGAGAATGATGGAGAGGAACAGATTTAGAGATTGATAGAAGAGAAGAGAGACAGATGCAGTGAGAGGATAGGAAATGAAACAGATGGAAAGAGGAGAGAGATAGAATTTAGAAGAGGAGGAGGAGGGAGAGGGAGGAACAAGAAAGTGAGGGGAAATGAGAAAAGATGGAACATTATGCAGAGAAAGTTGGATAGAATATGAAGATGAATAAAGCAAGAGAAAAAGGGGGGATGAGGCATATCAGGCAAAGAATTGAGATGGAAGAGGCAGAAGGGAGCAGACTATGAAACTAAACCATGAAGAATCAAGAAAGAAAGCGAGTCACTGAGAGGAAAAAGTGCTGAAATCGGGGTGACAGTGAGAGAGACAGTGAGAGGAGGTAAAGACAAGAAGAGGTGAGAGATGAGGAGGAGGTATAGTGGTCCTGATAGATGAGTAATGTCAGGTTAATTTCCCGAAGAGCAGAACAAGACAAAGCCCATTTAATAACTGTCACGCACACACACACACACACACACACACACACACACACACACACACACAAAGACACATACTGGAAGTGTACTGGGCTGTTAGGTGCATTGTCTTGATAAAAGATTTCGGAGCCACAGAGTGTGGTTAGAATAGATCAGTATCTGTATCTGATTTAATGAAACAGGCCTGCTGATTAGCATGCTGCCTTCTGTGTGTGTGTGTGTGCGTGTGCTTACCATGCTTAGAACAGGTGCCAGCTAGTTTAAATGCATTTGATCCGAGGCATAAATGTGATTTTGTCAGCATAGTAATAAGAGAGCGTGAGAAAATATAATAAAACAACGTAATGTGATCATAATTATTATATTACAGGACATTTGTGTTTGCTTTGTCTATGCCTTCCTTTTTATTGTGATCTATGTATGCAGCTGCCAGCCTGTCTGTCTGCCTGTCCCTCTTCCTGTATACGTGTGCATTTTATGTGACTTGCGATTGTTCTCAAGCCAGTTTCTCAAGGGAGCAATACAATTGGTGGTTTAATCAATGGCCACATGTCTTCTATTGGCTAATCAATGCCAGGGTAAACACTAAGAATAGGTCTTTGGAAGAAGCAGATAATTGACTGTAAAGGCTTGACAGAAGAAGGATGCATACTTTAAATGCATGCTGGTAGAAGCACACGGAGACACAGATGGATGCAGAGCAGCAGGTGGAGAAATAGATGGAGAGAAACAGACTGATATGGAGGAAGAGAAAACAGAGGAAACAAGGATACGGGGGAAAAAAACCCCACACATAGGACCCAGGGCTCACGGGAAGGTTTATTGACCTTTGGTTACTGGCTCTTTAATTGATTAACTTCACTTTGGAGGAATACCCTGCTTAACGCTTGGCAGCTGCTGAATCAAAGTGGAAACGCACATGGCACATATAGTAGCTCAAATTAACAATACAGCTCTTGCAAACTTGCATCCCCTGAAAAACATAGTGGGGGAAATATGATCAAATATGATGCGTACTTTTTTAAATAGCTGAATGTGCAACCCAGCCTCCTAGAAATTAAGTTTATATACGTAATATCAACATAATGATGAAATATTTGCCACGGGGCAAAGTGTTGATTAACAACACTTGGTTAAGGTTAGGGGAAAGTTAAATTAAATTAGAAAAAGTTAAAAGTGACTTTTTTTACACTTTTTTTTTACTTTATTAATATTTAATTGAAACCATCAAAGTCTTGCGCTTTGTTCACCCATCATCCTCCCAAACTACCTTGAAAACAAACAACCATGACTTGTTTAACGGTCCTTAAATGTAATGCTTCCTACTGTAGATGTTGCCAGGGAACATAATAAAGGTAGCAATTTAGTTGCACTAGTAAATGTAACTAGGGAAAACAAATTAGTACATAATTGTAATTTCTAGGAGACAAGGCTGATTTGTATTCTTTTAGCCCATTTTGCTATTTTGCTTACTATATTTCTCTCGTTACAGTGGCTGACTGGGCAAACAAAAATGACATCAAATTTGATGTGAGCAGTTTTAACACGACAACCTTTGATTTAACACATCAGTGTTATACATTAGTCTCTCAGAGATGGAGGAAAATGTCAAGGTTCAGACATCTTACAGGGAGAAATCTGTTGCAGCAGAAACCAATTTCTCCAGCAATACAATATAGCTGCAAGACATGTTTCAGCTTGCAGAGAAACTTATTCAGCAACTACACTTATTCAACTGTCATTATTTTATTATCGGTTATATGCCTTCATTTTATTTTACCGTGCTTTGTCTGAGAGAGTGGAGAAAAAAAAGCTGAGGTACAGGTGAGAAAAGAAAGAAAAGAAAGATCAAGTAGTTATGAAAGGAAAGGTTAATTACAGCACTTCATCAGACAGATCCCTGGAATTAGATATCACACATTGGTGAAACATTATTAAGTAGTGTGAGCGTATTGTGTTTCCTTTAACAAACATCACATAGCCTGATGTATATGCTCTGTAGAATCACTTGGTGTTTAAGGTTTAATAAAAAGTGAGATCTCATTTCTTTATGAATCCTTTCGAATTAATATCAGTAAACGACTTGGGTTCTTTACAATCCCATGCAAAGCTTGTTTTAATGTTTGCAAAACCTGCAACAGCAAAAATAATCAACAGAAAGTGAAATGATATTCTCTGGTGTGAGATCAAAGTGAAGACGCAGCCATGGCAGCAGAAACGCTTTAGGGGCACACAGAAAAAGGAGCTATCCCACAGTGGGTGTAGAGAACAGTAAATACTGTAAAATCTTTTGTGAACTGGGGTTGGTTCTCAGACTGATGTAAATGGACCTCCTGTTGGCTATGAATGCTACAAACATCAATGTTGTGGGTCCTGATTGGACCTGCACTTTTTTCCCTTTCTCTAAGTTTTGTTGTCACTGTGTGATGTCAAATAAAGGCAAAAACACACGGAACAGCTTTATACTGCAATTAAAGTGAAAGCACTGTAGATAACAAGAATAAAAGCAGGCATTTTCATTCTAGTTCATACATTTTTGAAAGTGTAAAGGTGTTCCGAATGAGTTTAAAACTTAAAAATATCATGTAACAGAAATACATGAAAGCACAACCAAAGTAATACATTTATATAAAGCATTTTTGGAACACCACTGTTCACTTTCAAAGGCTCCACTGTTTTGTATTTCAGTGTGCGGACTCTTTTTTGTTTTTACGTGCTGACATGCTCGAAATTGAGATTTCATCTCGTCTCTTATCTGGTTTTTGCACTCACAGTCAGCAGACATTACATGAACTTTAAACTCAATCTTCAACAGTCTCTGCAAATACCATTGTATTGATTTAAAATTGATTTTGCGGGGGCAAAATCATTCAGTGCATTTGTATTCAGTCTTCTACTTCGCTTCAATAAAATAATTGACAGCTCTGTAAGCACTAATTCTCTTGCCGGGAAGATGCTGTTTTAATGAATGACTTTACAGTCAAAGATTGATGGCAGAAGCTTCATTGCAACTTATTTAATGAATGTATTAAACCTGAGTTTGATGCCAATAAAAGCATGATGAGGTTTTTGAAGCAGGAAAAAAGCTAGATGACTGTTAGGGATTTAAAACTGATTACATTACTCCTCAGCATCTTAATATGCCTGTCAGAAACAGAGTCCACATCTTGCCACTTGATCTACTGGTTTTTGAGTCAATCATACCTGTGATACGCTCTCTGTGATCTCAGTGCTGTTAATCTCCCACATAAAAAGTGAAATTAATAATAATGATTAACAAATGGTTGTCAATTTCTATGTTTATCTATTTGGCTTTCAAAGCAAACATGGCACAGACAGTATGTGCATCTTTACGATTGACTGTAATATCTATACTGTAAATAATACAGGAATTTAGTGGACTCAGCACATTTTGTATTGTTAACGTGAATGTTTTATTTATATGAAGCAGATCGAATAAAAAAGAAGCTTATAAACTTATAAATTTTACTTTATAAAGCTTATAAAGTTCACCTGACTTGCAGTCTTTTGATTTGAAAACATCCATGATAGAAATTGCTGTGTCACAATTAACCCAATGTTAAGATATGTCACGGTTCTTCACTGAGAAAAGGTAAACAGGAAATCTGTTGGCTGGTGTGACTGAGACGTGAATATCTTATGTTTATTGAACATTATCAACTATTTGAGTTAACTCAGTGTTTTTAGAGGCAGTAGGGAAACTTTGGTTTTACAGATTCGATGTGAATTGATTCAATTCAATTAATTTTATTTGCATAGCAGTTATCTCAGGGCACTTTTCATATAGAGCAGGTCAGGTCTACTCTGTCTGACTCGCTTCAGTGGCATAAGGCAAGGTGAAACTTTATCTCCACTCTTGTTCAACTTGTTTATGGACCCCTTGTCCAGGCAGTAAAATGACTGTAACAGGTTGTGTGATCTGGTAATTAATTGTGTTTTGTATGCAGGCGATTTAGTATTATTTTCTCCCTGCAGTGTCGGTGTTCAGCAGTGGCTGAGCGTTTGCTCTCTATGTGGTGCCTGCCTAATGCCAAAAATGGAAACATAATGCTAATTAGACGTGAAGGGGCCTGAGTGGAAATGCAGTGAGGTCAGTCACCTCATTTTACAGACTACTTAAATGGACAATAGAGAATTATCTTGACAATGTTGTAATGTATACTCTCAGGTTAACATGTTTGTACAAAAATGTTACATAAACTGCTGATACTAAGGTCTGGCTGTTCAGAGCTTACTCCTGTATACTGCTCAACTGTGGTGCAGCTACTAAAAGAGCAGCATGCAAATACATACAATTATGCCATGAGAGCATTATTGTGTGTGCTAAGATTTTATTGTGATAGTATTAACTTCATCAGCCTAAACGTACCTACATGTTGAGCACTCATCAGTAACAACCTACGTACAGATGTTTGTGCATCACTGAGGCACTGGTTAGTCCCAGCTGGTCTGGTTGTCTATTTTGACAATGATTAACTGATGGAGATGATGATGATTTTACATTGATTTTTAATCTTTCTCTTTAATGGGTTTTTGATCTGGAAATAACCTCCATTGAGCGCGTTCCTTTGTTAGCAGCCCATCAGTCCTCTTACTGGATTCAATTCTGTAATTTATTTTTCATTTAATATCACAGCCCTCAGGAAGTATTTAGTTAAATTGTGGATGTAAAGTGGCATGAGTGGACAGACAAAAAAACCCTTCTGTGTTCCTCTACAGGGTCAAACAGGATTAGCCAAGGCTGCAACACATTAGCTAGGTTCAGTCTCTCCCACAGCAACACCTGTTATTATTTATTATTTATTATGTTGTCACTAGAAGGGTCTGTCAGTCCTGTTTTATTTAAATTCCAGCAAACTCTATTGCTGAGAGTACCTGTAATATGGATTAATTGAGTGCAAATACATTCAGTAATGTTTAAACATCAGGAGTGAAGAGCTGGAGGCTCCAACCCAGATAAAAAGTGGCCCACGAGTAGCCTGATGTAAAAGAAAGGACACAAAGTGAAGAGATGGACAGAGCGTCAACATCACTCTGACATTTTGGTTGCGTTCAAGCAGCGCTGAATGACACATTAGACACACACACACTGTTCTACACGCCTGTCGCGCTACATACTTTGACGTGGATTGCAGTGTATCACCCTGAAACAGTATCTACTTGTCAAGGTAATGTGTGTACCTATGTCTGAATAAAAAAAAAAAAACACAGAAAGATAAAGAATGGCAGCAAGAGGAAGAGAAGCAAAACTGTGACGGTGAGAATCAAATATGACAATTTAATATGCAGATGTCACTAGTTAACATTATTTTTGGTCAACAGGTTGCCAAGTTGTTTCATAGATGATCAGACAGCAGAGACGTGAAACACTTCAGTGTCCATTAGGATCAAATGCGTTCATGTCTAAATCAGGGCCAACTGCGGGTCGACAGAGGCTAGACAAAATACCAAACTCTGAAAAGGGATCATTTTAAAGTTAATATATCATCAATCACTCTTGGTTAGTTTCTACTAGTGGCCTCTATTTCTCTTTGTAAATGCAGTTTGCTGTTCTGATTTTTCAGATGGCTGCTCTCGACGTATCAAATAATTTTTCAGTTGTTCTGACTGATACACTTGCAATTTGGGCACAAGTGATTTGGCTCTTTGCAGCTCTGTTAACCGTCTCCTGTTGCTTTTAAAAACTCACATATCAAAGTGCTGATTGCCAGACCGCTTTAGAGCTGGCAACGGCTACTAATTAGCATTCAGTATACTATGACCCACCCTGGTAGAGGCGTTTGTGTTCGTAATTTATATACTTCACAGTTAAAGTGCTATTCCATGAAGTGCTTACTTTGTTTATTCTAGTCCTTGCACATAAGTCATGTCAGTTGGACCTTTAACAGAATTGCTCTACACACACAAGTTTTTTATTAAAGTAAAAACTCCCAGAAAATGCTTTTTTTTCTCTCAGACAAATAGTGTTCAAAATCTCACAATAACACAGCTACAACTTCAATTTGGGGACACAATGGCCAAGAGCTTTAAGACAGCAGATGCAATGAAAACAAAGGTATATCTCACATAATATACCTAACGTCGGTAATTTAACTCACATTTATGAACCAACCCGTAGCTCCATAATGAATGATAATCCAAAAAAAAAGTTTTTCTGATTTATTGATCAAAGCTGTGAACATCAAAATTTGAAAGCTACAAATTATCTGTGATGTGAATCTTGATAGTGATTGGTTCATTTATTCTGAGTCAGAGCAGCAAGTGGGAGCCAACCTCAGCCTGGAGCTGTGTGTGTCTTCATGAGTATCACAGCACCTCAATTTCACAAATCGTTCAACCATACAAATCTTTGTGTTATCACTGATACAACCATCATAACATTTGCATCAACGCTGCAGGTGACAGCAGCTACGCCCTCGGGCACAGACTCCTTATCACAACACTATATAATGATGCTGGTGCTGCATGAGCAACCTTCGTGCAGCTCAAATGCCGATGGTGATGCCTCGATGTACTCAGGTGGCTGGCTGCTATACCTCCCATTCAAACTCTGACACACTGTCAGCACATGTGAGGAGGAGAAAGGAAGGAGCAAGGAAGGTCTCCCTTTCCTCCCTGACATTTGGCCTAATAACTGTGACCAAGACCTCCACTCACCATATCAAACAAATCATCCTTCAGCAACATGAGTGCACTGGAAAGTGTTAGAGAACGGTCAAATGGGGTTGTTTTCATGTATTTCTTGAAAGTCAGGTGGAACAACAGCAGTTGAGTTACCATACTGAAAAATTGCTTTGTATCCAAGGACTACAAGGACTACACATTTACACATTATGGGTTATTTGTAGCCTTAATGTTGCTAGGCTATCGGGTTTCTTCAAGTCCGTTTACGTGTGTCAGCCGTAATATTGTTTAGTTAACCCACTTTAACGCACTTTTGTCACGGAGGAGTGAAAACCAATTCAATGTGCAATGTCTTTATTGCAAAAGACCAAATAATTTGTCAAGCAGCCACAAATTTCCACTGTCTCTGAATCCTGTGATGAGGAGCTCAAGCAAACGAACTGCCAGAGAAAATTATTCTGACTGCTTCAAGGGCCTGACATGAGACTGATAAGCTAGGCAAATGTGGGATTTACATTCGGTTTCACTTTCATAAAGAGTCATGGCTTCAAGGATGAGGACTCTCTATTAGTGTTTCTGGGAAACCTTCCCAGTGGCACTAGTCTAAAAGTGGGGATGCTGGTGGGGAATAATTAGTACAGGCTCCATACAAGAACCTCATTTTTTTATTATGTTTTTTGGGCATTTTGGCTTTGTTGGGTGGCACAGGGGGATTGACCTATGACTAAGGCTCCTCCTGGCAAGAATTAAACTAGAGACACTGCAGTTATGTGATAATCCCCCAAAAACCTACATTTAAAGAAAAAAAAATCTCATTACTAATAAGGTTTTTCTTTCAGGAACTAATTAAACAGATGAACACATAAATATCCATGAAGTGCTTTGCATTAAGTGTTTATGGTTAATTGTGTGAGTGAACTAGACAGGATATGTTCAAGTGTGCACACACATACATTGTTGTTGGAATCTATGTGCAGTTTTGTAGAAGATAAAGCTCATTTTTACATTGACTGTCCATACAGATATTAAAGCTCATATTTTCCTTTCAGTTAACTGTCAGTTTCTCCGCAGGGATTTCTAAAAGCCACTCACATGTCTCAATGTATCCCTCTTGATGCAGCTGAGCTTTTAGAGTATAAGGTCTATAAGCCTGAGGGATGCTGACCTCTGTGCCTATGGAACATTTTAAGTGTAAGTTTGAGTGTAGGTATGTGTGCGTGTGTGTGGTAGTATATGTGCGCACGTGTTTGGAAATGGAAGGAGATCGAGCTCCATTATTGGTGTGAATTGGATCAATAAGGAAGTCAGTCAACCAATATCTAAAAGGGGAAATATAAAGTGATTAAAACAGAGATGCACGTGTTTGACAAACATACCTGCACACACACATGTGCGCAAACACTTCTGTTGGAGTGGCTGGTTATTGGAATTTTTGTCCGATGGGACACCTGGAGCATGTCAGAGATACATGAAGGTCACTACTGCAGAGTGGCAGTGTGCAAGTTTACAATGTGTAGGTGACACACACACACGCAAGCACGCAACGAAGTGTGAGACAGTCAGAGAGAAAGGGACATGTCCCTCTCTTTCAGGTTGACTTGGGAGTGCATCTATCTATCTATCTATCTATCTATCCTCTCCTTATGTTGCTCTTCTCACAGTTGACAAACTGTCTATTACTCATGCTGCCTCTCTCTCCTGCCTCTGCACTCACATCCTTATCTAACTTGGCCTCTCTGGCGGTGAACTACTGCATTGATGCCAGATGAAGAGAAAACCATCTACTCTTTTTGAAAAAGGAGTGTGGGCAGGCCACCCACCTTAAGTTTTAGATAGATTTTATACATTGGCTGAGAAAACAGAAGAAATGTTCCAACTTCTTTCTAAGTGTTGTGAAAAAAAAAAGTTGTTTTTCTGTAGCATAGGCAATAGGAATGAAGTGAGAGACACAGAGAGGAGAGATATATGTACCGTCACTGTATGTATATACTATATGTACTACAATCCCATGCAATCAAGTGAAATACCCTTACTTTTACTTTTTACTCTAGCGTCTGAATTCAAAATATATATATTTGTATGATATGTATGATATTTTATATACGTAGTGTCTTTCGCATTCCCAAAATAGAACCCAAGTCCATGGGTTGCATGTTAGCTTATACTAGTGTGGTGTGTTAGGGTACTGAATGAGCAAACAAAGGGCTGACTAAACTTGTTTCTATATTAACTTGGTTTATATGTGGATATAAGGCCACGCAGCACTCAAGCTGACCACAGCTGTTCTCCGTCAATGACGGAGGATACTATAAACCTTTTAAAGCTGCTGCTCCTTTCAAGCCTATGGAGCAGGGTTTGTCAACTGGCGGCCCCCGGACACATAGGGGCCGCCAAAGCTTCCTAGACGGCCTGCAAAATATAAATTAATTCAGAAAATGCCCTCTGGTAGTATCTAGCATTATTTTTTCTTCCTTTTGAAGCAACCCCAAGATGGGAATTATTTTATTAAGAATGATTTACCAACCCCAAATAGATCTCTGTGAAAGTTGCATGTGTGCTTGTGTAATGGTGTCACCTAAGATTGTATTATTTTGCAACAGTGTCTAGTTATCATTATGGATAGCCCATGTTATATGTTATATATATATATATATATAAAAGATCAGCTCCCACATTGTCTTCTTTGAAAAATTATGGCCCTTGGAAACATTTTGTTGATGAGTCCTGCTATAGAGTTACGTTTGGGAGTATCGCTTTAAGGAATAGTTGCAGAAGACTTCTCTGTATTCTTTCTGCCTACATGAGGTGAATGATGACTCATCGGTTGTTTCTTTCTTCTGTTTTGCTTGAAGCGATGAATGTGCCTTCCAGCCTGACAAAGCCACCTCACAATTTCTCTTTTCTCATTGTGGTCAGGCAAAGCAATTAAACAGACAGATGTCATTTACTGTAAAGTACGCTGTGCAATAGAAGAAGATTCTTCACTTAAACCCACCGATAAGACTTCTACCACCTTATTGTATGAACACAACACTTTCTTGACGTTCATTGGTCTTTCCTAGGCTACTTAAGACTTAGGAAATATGGCATGCAGTTGCATAATCATGCTTTATTGCATATCTGCATTGCCTGGTAATAATAGTTCTTTATAGAGCTTGAGGGTTTCAAGAAGTGGCAAGTCACATCATGCAGCAACACCTGAGCTAGTGAGATGGAGTCTGGTTTATATGCCTTCTATATGGATCGTGACTACAATGAATGCATTCATTCATTCATTCATTATCCATACTGCTTATCCCGAAGGGTCGCAGGGGGGGGCTGGAGCCTATCCCAGCTAACATTTGGGCGAGAGGCAGGGAAACACCCTGGACTGGTCG
>JAVQJF010050177.1:0-10978 GCA_036023855.1 Gadopsis marmoratus
TCGGGGGTCGTGTGTGTGTGTGTGTGTGTGTGTGTGTGTGTGGGTGGACCTGCTGGCTCGTGTGTGGCTCGTTTTTTTTTTTTTTTTTTTTGGAAAGCCCACGCTCTCTCCTTTTTTTCTCTTCTCTTTTCCATTTTCATCAGTCTTATCTGCCTTTCCTCCTCCTCCCTCCTGTCCTCCCTTCTTGTTTCACTTCTACCGCTTTTACCCTCCATCGCTCCACCGACCGAACTTACCTACTGACCTCAAGTTCACCCAAAACTCTCTGCTCCCACTTCTTTCTTGTCTTTTCTCCGGTTTTCTCTCCTTTACCTTCTCTCTTCGTCTCTTCGCTTTTATTCTTTGCTTCCGACACCTTTCCTCTCCCTTTCTTCTCTCCCTCCCTCTTCTCGCCTCTCCTCTTCTTTGTTTCCTTTTGTTTTTTCTCCTCATCTTCTTATTCTCTTATTTTTCCCTGCTTTTTTATCTCTTCTCCCTCCTTTCCTCTCTTGTCCTTGTTTCCTGTCCCCCTCTCTTCCTTTTTCTTCTCTTCTCTCTAAAACCTTCCCTTCCTCTTCTCCTCTCTCCTTCCTAATTTCTCTTCTTTCCTTTCTCCATCTATTACTCTTCATCTGTCCTCTTCTCCTCTGTCCTTCTCTCCTCACATCCCATCCCCTTTTCTCTCCATCTTTACCTCCATAACTCCCTTTATGCTTTCTTCTCTTTATCTTTTATCTCCTTTTCTCTTAACTTCCCCTTTATCAATCTGCACCTCTCCTGTCTCCTGTTTTTTTCCTTTTCTCTCCTCTCGCTGTTTCCTCTCTACTCCTTCACTTCCCTTTTTTTCCTCTTTCTCCTCTTCAACTTCAACAGCGATCTGCTCTCAGATAACCTGAGAACCTCATGGAGCTCAGTCACCAGCGTGTGTGTGGCTGATTATTGGATGTTTTTTTTTGTGTTAGTGTGTTAACACGGCTTTTCGGAGCTGCGTCCTCTAAACAGACAGCTGCAGCATCTTTATCTGTCATGCCGTCACCTTGTATTTACCCCCCCCCTCTCTCTCTCACAAATAACTGCCTGCACACAAGCAGATGGTGTCATTCACCATCTGACAAACACCATCAAAATCAGCTTGTAAGTATTTGTGTGTTTGCTGTGCTAACACACACACATTTATGTGTCTGTGCCTAATTAACTGACAGATTTGTTCACACAGCAGGGTGATATTTGTGCCTTATGTAACTGTGGGTGGGTGTGTGTGTGTACCTGTTTATGCGTGGCCAGTTTTCAGGCTGTGTGTGTTAGTACATGTTTATATGGGAAGATTAGCAGGTCAAACCTCGGCCGTGCAAGGGTGAAGTCTGGGACAAAGGAGAGCGAGAGAGAGAGAGAGAGCAAGAGTTGAATACATAAGTGAAAGGACCGGAGGGAGGAAGGAAAAGATCAGGAAGTCCAAGTCAGCCATTCGTCTTGTAGTCTCCCACTTGAGGCAGATTCAGAGGAAACATCAGTTCTAAAAACTCTACGGCGAACGCAGAAAATATTTAGGATGCTTTCTGTTTTTATGAATCACTCTAATGAGGTGAACTCGGGTAAAAGCCACGAGCGCTTTACTTGTTAAATTGGTGTAAATGTACATTCATTAATTTAGACCATCAGCTTTTAGTTACATTTTAAATGTAGACTTAAATTATTTGTCACGACTTCCACCATCTTTATTCAGCCGTTTTAAAGCTTGTAGTCTGGTGTGTGTGTGCAGATTTAAGAAATGTATCACAATTATTTACTAAATTGTTTAGTATTGTTGAAAGATTAGAAATGCTAGCTGATCTTTTCTAGACTGATTTAAACTCTCCAGTGGTTCAACTTCTCGTCTTGCTGCAGTGATGTAAAAGTGTACTCCAGGGTGTGGTTACAGGTGCAACAAAGCCCGCTTCTTACCACACCCACTTCCCCCCCAGAATTATTTTTCTCCGGAATCATTCCTCCGCTCCTCCCGAAAGTGCGTCGCCACGTCTTCTGGCCTCCTTTCACTCGATGCCGCACCTCCAGTGCCAACACTTGTCCATCCCCTTCTCTCTCTCTCTTATCTATCCATCTTCATCGGCCCTTCCTTTACCCCTTCTCTCTCTCTGCACTGTTATCCGTCCCTCTCCATCTGTGTCTCTTTCCATCTTTACTCTCTCATTTTCTCCCCCACATGTGGTTTTGCTCTCCATCCCTCCTCTCATCCCTCGCACACATATGGTTTCTCTCTTTGGATCTGTGTGTGTTTGGTGTTACCCAGAGTTCACTGGGGCTCCCTGCTCTCGTGTGTGTTTGTCTGCCTGTGTGTGCGCTAGGTGGAGTTCAGCAGGGCATCAGCGGGTTATGCAACAGTCTCAAATGTGGATAATTTAGAGGAAGACTGCCCCACCCGCCCCCCCCTTTCTCCTTCCGTTGCATTCTTTGTGTGCTTATTCACCTGACTGCAAACGTGTCCGGTTCAGAAATTGAGCAACACAGTGGATTTCTGGGAGATCGGTCAGTGAATCATCTGTTCAGCGTTACTGTGATGTTGGCATAAACACCAGTATTTGGGTTGCACCAGCTATTTGTAAATCCATCGTCATGTTTCTGTGTAAAGTCTTTCCAGAGTTTCTGACTCTTAGCTAGTTTCAAACCTCAGTAACGTGTAAAGCCTTGTAATCAGGATGCCGCTATAATGACAGTGACTCAAGAGATGTCATCTGGACATTTAGCCTGACATTAGCAGCATAAAGGTTTGTGCTTTGAGGTATATTATTTAAAATGTTTCGACTTTTGTTATTAAACTTCAATTCGTTACACTTCACTCTAAACAAATCAGAAGTTAGCAAGGTAACGTTGGCTTTATTTGGTTAACATTCAACATAGCTGTTAAGTAGCTAACTGATCTCTGTGAAAATGCGTTTGTGTTGCAGCCCGTTTCAATAAATCTCTATTTGACATTATAACCAGGCTGAGTGTGAAGGTCAGCTGGTGCAGCCGGCTTCATGTCAGCGCTCCACGGTAAAACCCTAATTAAGCAGCAAAAAGTTGTCAAAAGATTTCATTTTGTGTGAACTTAATACAGCCAGTGTTTTGAAGTTTTATTTGCAAAAAGTTAAAGACGCCATAAATCAGAGACTTTCACCAGCTGGAATGCAGTGGATCTTTTAATGGTGACATCATCATAAAATCTAGCCAATAAAGCCATCACAAATCTTTAAATTAATCCTAACCTTCCATCCGTCCAGTCAAGTGATTACAAAAAAAAAACCAGTGTGCAGACTGGAGCTGTTTCTGGGAGTCAACAGCTTTTCATTAATGTGTGTCTCTCTGTGTCTTTATCTAGTTACTGGACCTGTTCACCCAGTGGGATTGGTCGACCTACCTGGCTGATTACGGCAAACCCACCTGCAAATACCTGAGAGTCAACCCGCACACTGCGCTGGCCCTGCTGGAGAAGTGAGCTGCCGGGTTTCACTCTGTCCTAATTCTGGTTTATCTGCTCCCGTGTCTGTGCCTGGAATCCCCCTTTCCTCCTTTTTAAATAGTGTTGAAACAAATATCTGGTTCCAGCTTCCAAAATGTGAGGATCTGTTGCCTTTTGGGCTGTTGGTTACACAAAACGAGCGGTATACTGTAAACGTTTGTAAATTGTAATATAGATTCATGGCAAGGCAGGGCGCTTTGATTTAGACTGTAGCACATTTCATTAAAGATCAGCTCAATGTGGTCTACATTACAGGACTAGTTCCTTCTACTTATTGGCTTTCTCTCTGAGAGTCATGTCAGGAAATTGATATCACTCACACGTCTGTGCATTAAGTACAGAGCTAGAGCCAGGCTGTGGTTAGCTTAGCGTAGCATAAAGGTAAAAAATATGCACGCCATATCTTTGAGTTTCACTATCTGAAAGTCCTCTAAACCCCAGTAATTAGAACATTGTCTCGTTTGTTTAATCAATTTATAAACAGACTCTCATTTGTGTACAAATTAAAGAAGCAAAGATACAAGTGAGTATAACGTAGCTTGTACTATAACTAGCTGTTTCCAGTCTTTATACTAAGCTAAGCGCCTCCTCACTCCAGCTGCATACTTAACACACACAAGCTTGAACTCAATCTTCTTGCCCATTTCCCAAAATGTTGAGCCTTTAATGGAAACCAACAGGTTTGCATCAAAGCACTTATTCACGTTTGAGAACTCCATCTCAACTGCCCTTTTCTGTCTGTCCTGTTTTGACAGGTTATTTAAGCCGTGAGTATCGTCTCTGTTGTGTGTGTGTAATGTTTGCTTCTGGCATGTACACAGACTACTAAAAAGCGTGTCCATACAAGTAAATATAAAGTGGTGATGTGATGATACTGATGTTTATCGCTACAACAACACCCACATCATCCGTTCAGCTGCGGAGATTAAACCACACACACAACCTGCATTTACACAAAAAGTTCAAATCTGAGTTTGTGGATTACGTGCTCACACACAGTCGAATGTGTCCATTGTTCCTCAGAGTCTGGTCGACCTCCGTTAATCAGTGTTTTCTCTCCAGCGGGCCCAGGCCTGGTGGTCCCCTCTGTGGCCAGGAGGAAGCACCCTGCTGGGGCTTATCTGGTCTGCTGGGCCCCTGAACTTCCCGGAGGTCCATAGCAATCCAGCGTTCTGCGACAAGAACCACAAGCGCACACATGCTCAGCACACACACACACCAAACTTTAAAACCGAAACGTTGTCTTTAACGGGTGACCACAGCGGAGATGTGTGTGTCCATTCTCAGCATGCTTGTACAATAACGAACTTGTGTGTTTTACATGAAGGATATATGAAGTAGTATAACAGACCATGTAATTTCTGCTTTTTTCAGGATGAGGGAGACGAGCAGGAAGAACAACGTCTTCGCCCAGTTCAGGAAGGCGGACAGAGACAGGCAGAAGCTCATCGACACCATCATCAAACAGCTACGCAACCTCATCGCACAGCACCACACCTAGAGCGGGCCGCCATCCAGCCTGCTGAGGAGACACTTCAGATCTGTCCATTTGCACCTTCACTTCACATTGATCATCTTAAACACCAAAATCTACCTGTCACAACCTGCAACAAGCTCACTGGATAGCAAGCTGGTACCGTTTTGTTTCCGGAATAACAAACATAACTGCTGGCGCTACAGGTATTATTAAAGCTTGAGCTTTTCACTTTAACTTCACTTCATCTATCTGACTGAAACACTACTCGTTATCAACTCGGCAATCCTATTGGTTACTTCCTGGCTAAAGACAAGGATGTGAGAAACTCCTTAACCTTGTTGGGCGTTTCACACGTCTCTCCGTGCAAATGAGCTGAACCTTTTACAAAAAAACAGCCAAACAGAAAATGTCCCGTCAGTACCTTCAAATTCGTACCCTGGATCTAAACTGATTAGTCTAATTATCCAACAAACCTGAAGACGCCAAGTCTAGCAGCTGACATTAAAAGATAATGTCTGTTCAAATCTAAAATTTGTGACCTGTCTTGGAGCTGAGAGGGCAGTCGAAGCGAATTTAGAGACAGAAAGACAAACGCAGAATATCACATCTTTCATCTTGCTGTTAAAGGCAACTTTGATTTGGTGAGATTTCTGAAAGTAGAGCCAAATAACGGTACCAGCTAAAAACAGCATAAAATTGGCAGTAAAATAACAAGAATTTCAGACCACAACATTACAATGGAGCATGGAGCAAAACAAGCAATAACAGTGAGGAAAAGCAGTTAAAACAACTAAAGAATCTCTGTTGCTCTGCTTCAGTTACTGGATGCTGTCGGCCTTGTTGTCAGTATTTGTAGGTCTACAGGTTGGGAACATGATCGTTTTGGCTGAGAGTTCCAGTAAACTCCTTTTGGACATTGTGTGTGTGTGGGTACAGTACCTTTTAATGTCTTCCACATTGCCTTCCTGCTCTGCAGCACAGTGACAGGAATGTATTGAATGTACAGAGGGGCTCGTCTTCCATGGCAGAACGTCATTTTGATATTGTAGCCAGAAAAGCACTGAGATTGTGGTCTGGAAGAAAAGAGGAAAACACAAAAATTGATATTGGTGGCAAATGAACAGAATGTTACAGCAGCGTCCCTTGTTGTCTAATAAACAGGTATATTCACTCAACATGGCAACCCTTGTCCCCTCTCAATATATATAACCTGCGAACACTTGAACGGACGAGGCTGCTCAGATCTCGCAATCTTCCTCCCTCTTAGTAACGCCTGAAAGCATAGCGAGCATTGGGGATTTAAAAAGGGGGGGGGGATGTGGTCCAGACATGGCAACCCATTCATACCTTATTCGAATCTGTGTGTGGAGCACTCATTTTCTACTCGTGTATCAATAAATGGGTCTTAGAGAGGGGGATAATGTGCCAATCTGGCAACCGCTATATACTAGTTTGTATAGAAACCATTGTACTAACGCAGAGCACACACACACTTTCGTCTTCCATAAATATAATGTGTGTGTAGTATGGCTACTTGTACACACAAAGGTTTGTTTAGTTGCACATAACATTTACACTAGATTCTTTTTAACTAACGTGGGTCTCTGCGCTATTCTGTTTTATTTTTTTTACTTGGGTGCAATAATAGTGTTGGAAACTGCAGTCGTGTGTGTGTGTGGGGTTGTTTCTTTTTCTCATCCATCCTTAGCGGTGTGTCATCTTTCGGTGTTAGTAAGGGAACGGGGCCGTCGTTTATTGAATGTGCCTTTGCTGTATATTGATTTTTTTCTTTTCTCGCCAATATAGCAGCAACACTGTGGCATCTGGACTTCCACGCTGCATTTACATTATTAAAATAATAGTTTGTCAAAAGTCTTAACTCGGTCTACTTTGTAGCTTTCTGCTGGAGGTCTTTTTGTCGTTTTACCTTTTCTGTGCTACATGCTATACGCTGTTATTTGCGTGTAGGAACATTCATCTTTAGACCCCCAAACGACGACTGACTGTCAGCGTCCGGCGTCGTCTCGCTGCAGATGTTGTTGCTATTTTGTTTTGTATCTTGTAAGTGAGACATCTTCGCTGAGACAGATGCTCTGTACATGCTGTTGTATTCAACCACTAAAGTAAAATACTAATAAAGTTGCAACAGACAAGTATGTTAAATGTTAAACTGTTGAATATTTTGTCTGTTATTTGTCACTTCAAGGTAACGAATCTGTTTCTGTTTAGATAACGTTATCACCCAGCTGACTTATTAGCAGCGGTTAGCGTAAGTAGCTAGTAGCTCCATGCAAAACGGTATGAGCCTCCTGGCTACTTGTCGTGGTTAATTCAGCTTTTGTGTTTTTATAAGCTTTAACTTTCCTTCTGTCCTTTCTTTGCACAATTAATGGGACAAATTACGTTTTCCTCAGTAGATGGTAATGGCATTTTAAAAGGAACATATACAGTCACTACTGATTTTTGCCACCGTTGGGTAGAAAATTACTTAATTTTGGTGAACAGCGGCTGCTAAAAAGCTGCAGGTGGACAGTCATGAAGGCAGCATACTCTAGCTATTTTAGGTTCAATGTTAAAGGCCATTTTAAGTTTCAGGTCGATTTTTGTTTGCACAGAGCCAGTCCAGGTGCTTCCCAGTTTAAAATAGTTTCTTACCTTCCAGTAAAGGTTCTTTTACCTTCAGCCTACAGACAAATGACAGTCCTATTGTCAGAACAGCTGGGGAAAAAAAATGAAACTTCATTCCAAACACTTCACCATGTCTCTTTCACCCACACTGCCTGACTCATCTTGGTGACCTTTATGTTTTGTGGGCGACTGATGTGAGGGATGTGATTAACGACGAGGTTGAGAGGGAGGGAGGTTTTTGTTAACCATGCTTTACTGTTTGTTCCCTTTACTGTGGAACTGCACAATGACTTTATTGTGTAATTCTGTCTGGTTATAATATTCTCACACTGTCTGTTCTATTTGACTACACAACCTCTCACCCAGAAGGCTGCTTCTCTGAAACATGGGCCGCCGCCATCGTTGCTGCAGTTAGGAAGTTCGTACGGACAAACCCACAGATAAATATCACCCCGCTCTGCAACATAGCTGCGAAGGAAACGGACGAACGGGAGCGAAATAAGAGCAGGTTTGGCAGCAAAAGAGAGATGAAAGTTCAAGGCGCTGCTCTCACATCCATGCGTCACTTTCTTTAAGTGTGTGTGTGATGGTTCCTTTCTGCTGTGCACACAGTTTGAGTATTACAAGATGTGTTATAGTGCGCTAACAGAGAGCGAGGTGCAGCACGCACATGTTTGTGTGTATTATCTCATTATTATTACTCGTCTGACAGTGGTGCGTATCAGATTCCTGTGGTCTGGCAAGAGTGAGAAGAAGCAGATCTCTCTTTCACACACACACACAACCCCACGCAAGCATCCAGACTCCAATAAAGCAATCTGCACGTTTCCTCTGGCTCTCCTTAAAGAGACCAAAGACAGCAAACACATCAAGAGCCTGGACGAAGCAGCTGTATATATAATAAATTTGAGTGTCTGGGTAGAAAATCCGTTCAAAGCTGCTACTAGGACAGAAGCTCTGTGCAAAAACATACGATACGTTTGGTCATTGCGTCCGCCAACGAGGATCAGGATCTCTCAAATCAGTCAAATGTAAATTTAATTTCATGTAAAGTTGGACTAGGCAACACCTGAGGGTTTTTTGTATGCGATACACAGTACATGTTCAGAACATATCTCTAGTATAACCTGCAGGGGTTATGAGAGGTCATCTGTGACACAGCTGTGCTGCGCGGAGGACCGACCACACACACACACACACAGGTGTGTGAGTATCTCATCTGCTATCAGTGTTTCTCTCACACACTCACCACACTGGTTATCCTTCCATCTTTATGCTGTTGTTGCATCAGATCAGAGTTTGATCGTGTGTTCCAGCAGACAAGGAAGAGACCAACAGCCAAGTATAGAAGCAGGAAGTCATTGTTTAACATACTAGAATAACTTCCTCTAAACACACATCAACTGCGAGCAGGCGACAGAAGAGAGGAAGGAAAGTCTCATGTTCAACCTTGTTTCCTTCCCTTCTTTAGGTCCTTGTTAATATTAGTGGCGATGGCAGAAATAATCTGCGGTTACTTTCTTTATTTTAACTTCATTTGAATTGTCTTAAGCCTGTGATTTTACTTTAGGGGATCTGTGAGACCTTAAGTGTTGAACAAAATTATGCTAATTTCAAAGGACTAACTGTAATAATACTATTCTCATCGTTGTCTTGTCTGGGAAACACGGTGCTCATTATAAACAGCCTCCTTAAGAAGATCAAATTATATATACATACACGCTCACTTCATTTTGTTCCTTTTCCCTGCAGATTCAAAACAGTTCACAATTTGTATTTAGTGGATTTGGGACAAAGCTACTGATTGCTTTATGGAACAAAACAGGAAGAGGAAGACTTATTCTTTCAGAGTAAACAGCGCTAAACGCTTTCTGCCGACAGAAAATGTTGTAAGGTGTGAAATGTTGATGAGAATACTGTGCCATATTCGTAATCCACGAAAAAAAATAAAAATCAAACACAGAAAACTTTAACGCCATATCTGAGAGAACCAATGAGAGCAGACCTTTGTGGCTTGTAATGTGATGAAAGTGAGGAAAAACATGTGCAGTAAGGAAAGCAAGGTCCACACACACACCTGTACACAGCTGTGAGGCTTTCAACACCACCATCACTTCCTGGTTTGGGTCTGGTTTGCATGTCGCCAGGTTCCTGTGTGTGAGAGAGTCGAATAATCAGTCCATTGGATATCAAAACACAGAGATGGATGGGCGATAACAAGATGAAAAGATACAGAGAGGTTGATCTTTGTGTACATGTGCGTGTGTTTCTGGTAAATGAAGCAGAGGTTAAATTTTGACTTCAACAGGGTTTTTAAAGGCTGCAAAAACACAACGCTGCAGCTGTATTTTCAAACTAAAAGCTTACTTTTTGTTTTACGCTTCCTAACAAACTGTTTCCTTACATGTGTGTGTGTTTCCACTTAAAAACACACACACACACACTGAGGTCTAATGAAGATGGATGAGACAGCACACACACTTCTCCTCGCCTCCGGGCTGATTAGCCTGAGGGGTCAAAGGTTATAGAAACACCAACTGCGTGTGTGTGTGTGTGTGTGTGTAACTTTCACCTTCTCTCCTTCATCAATGCATTTTTTGAGGACAAGACCAATAGTTGACTTCAATTTTCTTATTTTTATTTGATTTTTTTTTTTCTCTTTCTTCACTTTTCCTTAAATCTCGATTTCTGCCGTACAAGGGTCTTAAATATGTGCACACGCCCCCTAGTTAAAAAGGTCCATGTAGGCTACTGTAGAATACTATAGAAAACATACTTGGACAAGCAACACTTGTTATATTTCTACTGTTCATATTTTAGAACAGTGTGTTTTACTTTTACAACAGGAAAGGATTTGAGTTTTCACATTTCTTTTAAAAAGGATATTTAAAATTTACTGTGAACAAGAAACATTTATTTCTATTATTTCTTTGTTGAATTTTGTCTCTTGGCCAATTTTTTTATTTCTTAGAAGTATTAATGCTTTGTGTTTATGTCGCTTCTTTGAACACGAACTTAACATTTCCTTATATATCCTTTCAAGGTATCCCATGGTATTTTTTCAAGCACTTTCAAGGTATCCAAGGTGTTTTTTCAAGCACTTTCAAGGTGTCCAAGGTATCCTTTCAAGCACTTTCAAGGTATCCCAATGTATTTTTCAAGCACTTTCAAGGTATCCCAAGGTATACTTTCAAGGACTTTCAAGGTATCCCAAGGTATTTTTCAAACACTTTCAAGGTATCCTTTCAAGCACCTTCAAGGTATCCCAACTTATTTTTTCAAGCACTTTCAAGGTATCCCAAGGTATCCATTCAAGCACTTTCAAGGTATCCCAAGGTATTTTTTCAAGCACTTTCAAGGTATCCCAAGGTATCCTTTCAAGCACTTTCAAGGTATCC